>JAQZBX010001736.1:0-41870 GCA_029593785.1 Cabassous unicinctus | reverse complement strand
ATTTCCTTAATGGATAGAACATCTAGACAGAAATCAATAAGGAAATAGAAGACTTGAATGATGCCATAAACCAACTAGACCTAACAGACCTATATGGAACACTTCACCCAACAGCAGCAGAAAGCACTCTCTTCTCTATTCCACATGGATCATTCTCCAGGAACGACTATATGTTAGATCACAAAACAAGTCTCATTAAATTCAAACATATTGAAATAATACAATGTATCTTCTCTGACTGCAATAGAATGAAGCTAAAAATCATTTAACAGAACTGTAAAATGCAAAAATATGTGGGAATTGAACAATGGACTCTTAAACAACCAATTGGGTCAAAGAAGAAATATCAAGGGAAATTAGGAAATGCAATAAGGTGAATGAAAATGAAAGCACAACATACTGAAACTTATTGGATGCTGCAAAGGCAGAGCTGAGAAGAAAGCTTATAGTTCTAAATGTTTATCAAAGAAGAGAGACTTCAAATCAGAGAGCTAACCTCACAAAGAAAATTTAGAAAGAGAAGAGCAACCTAAACCCAAAGCAAGCAGGAAGAAGGAAATAATGAAGATAGATTGGGGATAAATGAAATAGAGAATACAAAGGAGACTCAATGAAACCAAAAGTTGGTACTTTGAAAAGATCAATAAAATCGAGAAACTTTTAACTAAACAGGCAAAGAACAAATGAGAGAGGATGCAAATAACTAAAATCAGAAATGAAACAGGAGTCATTAATTTTTTTTTGCATCAAAGGACTTTATCATGACAGTAAAGAGAACACTGACAGAATGATAGAAAATATTTGGAAACCATATATCTGATAAGCACTAAATATCTGAAACATAAAGAAATCCTACAACAACAAAAAGACAAACAACCCATTAAAAATGGGAAAAGGACTGCAACATTTCTCCAAAGAATATAAACAAATAGCCAAAAAGCACATGAATAGGTACTCAATATCATTAGCAATTAGGGAAATGCAAATTAAAACCACCATGAGGTACCATTTTCCACCCACCAGAATGACTGCTACTAAGAAAATGGAAAATAACATGTTGATAAGGATGTGAAACAAAAGATACACTAGTTCATTGTTGATGGTAATGTAAAATGGTGCAGATACTATGGAAAACAGTTATGTGGTTCCTCAGGAAAGTATGTAATTACCATATGACCTGGCAATCCCACTTTTGGGTATATACCCAAAGGAATTGAAAGCAGGAACTCAAACATGCATTTGTGTACCAATGTTCATGGCAGCATGATTCACAATTGCCAAAAGATGGAAGCAATCCACGTGTCCATTAACAGATGAATGAATAAACAAAATGTGGTATAAACATAATGAAATATTTTTCTGATACATGCAATAATATGGGTGAACCTTCAAGACATCATGTTGAGTGAAATAAAACAGATACAAAAGGACAAATATTGTAAAAAATAATTAGAATAAGAAAATTCATAGAGTCAGAAGCTAAAATATAGGTTTCCACAGGCTGGGATGGGGTTAAGAAATGGGGAGTTAATGCTTAATTGGCACAGAATTTCTGCTTGGAGTGATTGAAAGGTTTTGGTAATAGATAGTAGTGACAGTAGCACAACATTGTGAATATGAATTGTATATTTGAATGTACTCGAAAGGGAGAATTTTACTTTGAATATATGTTACTAGAATAAAAATTTAAAAAACAACATAGGACTGTAGCAGTTTGGTATTGTTTATGAAATCCAAAAACAAATATTATATTGTGTTTGGAAACTGGTCTGTTCCTCTGGGCATATTAGATTGTATTAAATTCAGAGGTTTCATTTTTACTTGATTAAATTATGATTAGGGTTTTGATTTGGCCATGTCAGTAGGATGTTGAGTTCCCGCCCCCTTGGTGGGTAGGGACTCACAGAGAAAATGGCATGGCAGAAGAGAGTTTGAGTTTTGATGTTGGAGCCCCGGGAAGTAAATACACAGAGAAGCAGATATGTGAGGAAAGAGAGAAGGCTCCATTAGACACTGCAGAGGTCCTGGGAAGAGAATGAGCCTCATAGTCTACAGCTGACCTTGTAAAGTGAGCAGAGGAGCTAAGTTCAGAAAGAAATAAGATTGGGGAGAGAGACAAGCCTTATGCTAACTTACAGCTGAGAAAGGAAGGAGCTGGGACCATGGAGCCTTAGGAGGAAGAGGAAGGATGAACCCTCACAGAGACTGGCAGCCATCTTGCTCCAACATGTGGCAATAGACTTTGGTGAGGGAAGTAACTTTACTTTACGATCTTGTGACTGTAAGCTTCCACCCCAAATAAATACCCTTTATAAAGTCCAACAGATTTCTGGTACTTTGCATCAGCACCCCTTTGGCTGACTAATACAGGACTGTACATCACAAACAGTGAACCCTAATGTAAACTATGGACTATAGTTAATAGTACAAGTATGATAATATTTTATTAATTGTAACAAGCATAATTTCATTTTATTTTATTAATTGTAACAAAGATATCTCATTAATGCAAAGAATTATTAATAGGAGGTATATGAAAACACTATTTTCTGTGTGATTTTTCTGTAAACCTATAACTCCTGCAATAAAAATATATAACATTAAATAAATACATATTTGAAAAGCAAGTTTTGCCTTGCAGCTCTATTTAGACTTTCCTGCGAAGTTCCTATTTCTCAATTTTTTTATCCTATCTGAAAGCAGACACCAGAAAAATCTGAATATTTACTTGAATATTTGTGGAAAATAAGTGTTTTTTCTCTTATTTTTGTTTCCACAGAAGTATGCATTTAAGACATATTCAAACAATAAATAAATTGAGAATATTTTAAAAATATAGCCATGTCTCCATTAAATCAGCAACACATATAACCTTTAAATGAATTTATTTGGGGTTTAATTTTCTAAAACTATTTGGCAAATGAAATAATATGCAAGTTAGCAGAAGAAAACTCTAAATTTAAGAATGCTCAAGAATTAACTCATGCGTTAGTAATAGAGTTCTGGAAATGAAGACAATCAGGCAGTAGTTGATTCCTTAAAGTCAGATGTTCTTACTTCAAAACAGCTAGTGTGCACTTCCAGAAGCTGGACTTCCATTCTTAACTGTCATCACATTCCAAATTCAGATGAAATTCTGCTTTAAAATTTCTCTTGCTCTACCATCAACTGCCATTTTCTGACAGTCTTTGTGCTGGTGATTAACTTAGCACTGTCATTTTTCCATCAGTATTTTATCTTGCAAGCTGAAGAGAAACAGTCCTTCAAAATTGGAAAAAAATCTGTGTAATCGTTGGCCAATTTAATGTACTTATGAATTCCAAAAATATAATTGGATCATGCTTGTAAACTGATCTGTTAATCTGGGCATGATTAGGTTATGATTAGGGTGTTGAGCCCCACCCCTTGGTGGGTGGGGAATCAAATATAAAAGACATGGCAAGAACAGTTTTGAGAAGCAGTCTTTGAGAAGCAGCTTTGATGTTGGAAAGAAGGCCCCAGGGGAAGAGAAGCGAACCCTTTGCCTGTTCACCTACAGCTGACCTTGTGGAGGAAACAGGAGCTAAGCCCGGAGAGAAATGCAGCCCAGGGAAGAGAGGAACTCCAGAAGCCTGAACCCTGGCAAACTTCGGCAGCTGTCTTGCTCTAACATGTGGCAATGGACTGTGGTGAGAGAAGAACCTTAATGCTTTATGGCCTGGTAACTGCGGACTTCTACCTTAAATAAATACCCTTTATAAAGACCAACGCATTTTTGGTATTTCACATTAGCACCCCTTTGGCTGACTAATACATCTGCTTTTAACTAAGCTCTAAAACCATTTCTGTCCCTGCTGGGGTTTGCAGGATCACCATCAGAGAATCCTTATTATTCTCCAGCAAAAGTCAATTACATTCATATCCAAGATCCCCATTATACTGTCTCTTTAGGAACTTGGTCCTATTTCATTTTATTTAACTGGATAATTTCTTCAGGTTAATGCATATTGAGGAATTGTAAATAAGAATGTAAAGGTCACAGTTACCTCTGTTCTGTTTAGGTCCTTCCTCCAGCAGGATTTTATTCTGTAGTTCTCTAGGAAACTGATACATAGACAGCAGGAAACAAACTTTCTTACTTGTGTGAGTTGGTACATGAATTTTAGTTTTAGTGCCTAAAGTTGCAGGAAGCAGGCCAATTCACTGAGAGCTAATTTGCCCAAAGCCAATTCTTCCAATGGCTAAATTATAAAATGACCAATTTTCTGAATGTATTCTCAGCTTAGTCATTTTTTAGGAAAGAGGTCTACCTCTCTTTTCTCCAGCTCACATTATGTTTAGCTGCAGGGACAAGGTGACATTACAAACTCAACAATCTTCAAAAGCTATTTATAGGCTAAAAAGAAATTCAGGCAAAAACTTTGTAAAAATCTCAAAAGCTGTTAAAACCACTCAATCTAATATCATTTGCTGTAAATTTTATAAATCAGCCAAGGAAACAAGCACATTTAGATAATTGTTCTTTTGGAAAAACTGTTTAGCCAGTTAACTGGATTTTGATAGAACAGATTTGGCAAATAAAACTAGAGTCCAAGTTGCAAAGACTGATGGGAGAAAGATGAGCGTTTTGGGAAAGGAGACAGCGATTGGCTGACAGTGGGTGAATTGGAATGTCTCAGGATAACCAAAGTAGAGACCGAGCTAAAAGAGATAGAATTTAAGTATAACAGACACCTCTTTCTGAGCCTTCCTGGTGCAAGGACCACACTGTTTGTCTGACTGCTGAAATAGGGATCCTGTTCAAGTGGAGTCAGATGGAAGCAACAAGTCGTCCTCAGTTGGGAACTGAAAACCTGAAAACCTAGAACCAGTTACACAACTTATTTCCTTTACCTTGACCTCTGAGCCTGCTTTGAACCACTCTTGACTCTGTGCTTGCTTCCTAGTCCAGTCTTCACACTTGATTTCCCTTCCATTTCTCCTATAATCAGAATCTTATGTAAATCATTTGTAAATTCATTGACAATGTGATATACTTGGTCCTTACTGCTACAGATCTTAACCATCTGTTGCCTTTGGTTTCCTGTAACTCACCTTAACTTGCTAGCCTGAGTCTTCTATGTGCTTTCAGTTTTTGGCACCTTGGGAGTACATGGCTATTATCTAGATACCAAAGATCCAAAACACATTTATACAAGATTACGAAACCATAGTATGAGAGAAAAAAAAAAAAGATAAGTGAAGAACTAATATGATGCACTAGATGGCAAGAAGTGGCAATTAAAAATTAAAAAAAAAAAAAAAAGTTTGCCTTCCTCACCTAAGCCTCTGCAGGTTGAGTTACTTGTTCTGGACCACACACTTTGTACGAGGCAAAGTCCATGCTGGAAACCAGGCCTAGCTATACGACCAAAGCCTACACAGAGGCAGCAGTGAGTATTGGTGTGGTATAGTTCTCCCAGGGCCCTATTGTGAGGCTGTTTTAGTGTTTACCTTAAAACTTTAAAGAGATTTTTGGCAAAAATTTAAAAAAATCTATGTTTGTCTGTTTATTATTATTATTATTATTGAAATAATGAAAATGCTTTTATAATGATTGAAGTGATGAACGCACAGCTATGTGATTATACCAAATACCATTGCTTGTACACTTTGGATGAATTGTATGCTTTATTAATATGTATCAATAAAATTGATATGTTTAAAAAAAGATCTGTGTCAGGGCTATGATTTCTATTCACTTAGGTTGCAGGAAATCTCCTTCCAGCTAATGTACAATGTCCCATTTCTGTAGTGCTATAGCATGCTGCCCAATGTGGACCTGCTGCCAGCCCAAAATTGAAGATGGGTTGCATACAAGCACTTTATTTTCTTATGGAATGTACGCAATCACCTAATGCCTGCAGCTCTGCCCATGATGGGGAGGCTGTTTTGTCATCTAGAAAATGTTCTTTAGCTTCTTTGTGGCTACAAAAGAGTAAAAGGTACTTGGTGACTAATATAAGTATACTCAAATGTAGAGCACAATGGCCGAGAGAGAAAAGGCACTTATTTCACTTAAATCAATGTCAAGAAGCTGGCAGACTCAGAGACAAGTGCATTTAAAACATATATTCTTTTCTGATACTTTCCGAGTCACTTCTAAAATGGGCTTCTATTTAAAACTTTCAATTTTTTCCAATTGTTAAATGTCTGTATGTTTCAAGATTGCCATATACTTTCCAAGACAATAATATGAAATGCCATGGAGGTGCTAATAGGTTTTGAACCATTAAAACTATTCAAACCTTAGAGTTTCAGTTTGAGGTTATTAGTGATTGAACTTTGGTCTTTCAGCAATCTGTACTCTTGAAAAGAAAATCATCTATGTCTTGTATTTGTTCTCTCTCCAAAACAGTGATGATGCAAGTTGGAGTCATCAACTGTTATTTAACAAGTATTAAAATACTGCCCCTATATATTTATACATACTTCACCCATCTGGGAACCTGATTAGCCTTGTCAGTGGTTCTCCCTGTGTGGTTGGTGACTAGCAGCAGCAATACCTAGGAACTTAGAAAAAGATTCTTAGGGTCTACCCCAGACTAACTGAACCAGAATCTCTGAGGTTGGAGATTCAAAACCAATGTTTTAATAAACACTGTTGATGATTCTGATGCAGATAGGAGTTTGAGCACTATTTCCTTATTTTCTTTTTTGAGATCAAATGCTAAAGACACCTTCTAGATTAATAATGTATTATCTGAGATACATATCAGCAACACTGCCAATCATGAATTCAGTCATACCAACAATATCACATCAGAAGGAATACATTCCTCTTAGGAAGAGTCATCTTGCAAATACCTTTGACAGCAAAGCATGAAATTGGTAATTTCTTACCAAAAAAAGGAGATTAAAAAAAAAAGAGAATAAAGGGAAACTTTACTCAACAGGTACATAAGGTAAGCTCCCAAGTAGAAATGCAGAACAAAAAAGAGAATTGAAAATTTCTAGATGGGACGGAATGAATGGCTCTTTTTCTAGATTTTTAAAACATGGACTTTTATATACAGGAGAGTAAAAGAAATTTGCCAGCAGCTTTTTGAGGGAGGAAGGATGGAGACTTCCTGACTTCTCCTATCCTTACTTTTACAAGACTATTATTCATGTAATAAGACAGCAAACTAAATTTAATATTAGTGGATAAGATAAACCCCCATTTTATTTCACTATCTTAGCTGATAAGCCTGCTAAAATGCCTCTGTTTTAAAAAAGAAAGGCAAATAAACAAAGCAAATTATTTTCTTCAACTGCCATGGCTCTCTAGTTACTCCCTTTCTGACCTTCCTCTCAGCTAAACATCTTGGAAAATATGCACCTACATGTTAAGTCTACACTCACATTTCTAATTCCTTATCTCCTGCTTCTTCTCTATCTGTAGTAATCTGCTTTCTTTTTATTCCATTCTACTGAACCTGCACTTGCCAAGGAGGTCAGTGATATTTTCCAAGTCCGGGGGGGTACTTTCAACAACTATTTTTACTTTCTCTACACAGTTTCACACTTTTCAGAAATTCCTAATTCTTTAAGCTTTCTAATCCCTTGACTTCTCCTTAATAATATTCCTATAGTGCCTTCGTAGTTTTTCATAAATCTATTTTCTTCTACTCACCTCTGAAATTTTCAGGTTTTTTTGAAATCTTTTTCCTTGACATTATTTCTTCATTGGTTGGGTGACTGCATCCATTTTTCACTTTCCATTAGTATCAATATTTCTCAATGACAATCTCCAACCTAAAGGTGCATTCCTATTCTAGAACCTTATCTTCAACTGCCTATTTCACAAGTTCTGATTCTGAGGTATGATAAATTTAACATATCCCTAAATTATCTTATCATATACCCCCCCATGCAACAAAATCACTTCTCCTATATTACCTGTTTCTGTCTGTCTACTCAGTCATACAATCAAGAAACCCAAGAGCTCTACTAGATGTCTCTTTTCTTCAATATTTACTTTCAAGTAGGCATTGAATCATGCCCACTGTCTTAGTGTTTGCCTAGGCCCTCAACATAAACAGCCACCAGCTTAAGATCACCAGCAGTGAATGATAACTTTCACTTCCTAAAAGACTATTTTACAAGGACATCTGCCACGAAAGTTAAATATCCCCCTCTGCTTAAGATCCTTCAATGGCTATCACTCAAAGAATAAGATTCAGACACTTAACCGGGCATACAAGGCTCTTCATAACTCAGCCATTATTTTCTATCCTTAACCTCTGTCACTTTCACCCAAACATACTACATTCTGCCTATGAAAAACAAACAACAAAAACATGACAATTTGCAGGTCCCCATTTATACATGTTCTCTTCCTATACTTGTTAACACATGGTGGTCTTTCAAATTTCTGACCCTTCTTTTTTTTGCCTGATTAATTCTAGCTCATCTGTAAGATACAGCTCAAAAATTACCCTATTACTGAGACTTTCTCAACCTTCTAAGACAGAGTAAACTTGTTCCTATCTTGGAAATCACAATGCCTTTCTATACCTTCATTTGCAATACATCACTGTATTTCAACTCCTGAGTTACAAGTCTCTTTCCTTCAGATAGTGAACTATTTAGGATCTATGACCTAAATGGTGTTTTTCACCATGGTATATCTAGCACAGTACATAATTCTGAGCATAAAACAAGCACTTACTCTCTGGTAGAAGAGGTATACGTGTAAACAACAACAACGACAACAAAAAAAACCCTTCACAATTGAAAAGTGCGATAATAACACAGCTGTACACAAGATTCAGTGGTTGAAAAAAGAAGAAAATAATCCAGGTCAAGTTCAGTTCTACAGAGGTGGTACTGAAGTGGTACTTAAGGTGGTGTTGAAGGGTACATAAGATTTCACCTGGTAAAGGGAGCAAGGAAAAGCTTTCCAAGAAGCAATATCAGGTACAGAGACATGAAGTCATGAAACTAAGCCAAACAATTAGAACTATGTAAAAATTTTTGTATGGCTAGAGTATTGATTGTGAGGAACAGAGGAGGAGGAGACAAATCAAGAGAGGCAGAAAAGCATAGATTTCTGACAGCCTTGGAAGCCCCACTAAGGAGTATGGGATTCATACAGGAGGCAGTTAAGAGTTACTGAGAAGCTTTCAGATTGAAATATGTGCTAGGATGTAGGGTTTGGAGGTTTCATTTTGGTAGCAATATGGAAAATGAAGCTGAGATTACTTAAGGCTAGAGGGAGAAAGATCCGAAGAAGATTGTCTGATGAGGGCTTGAACTAAGGCAATAAAAACGTAAATGATAATAATAGAAAAATAGATAACATTTTAGGTACTTTACACATATAATCTAATTTAATTAACCATTACACTAACTCACCCAGGGATATGGTGGAATTTAACAGATAAGGAAGCAGGAAATGTGAGGAAGTTTAAGCATGTTTTCTAACATCAGATAGCTAATAAGTTGCTGAAACAGGATTTTAATTTTGTCTAATTCCAGATCCAGATATTACTAAAATCAACATGTGTTTTAGTGCTTATTAGATTCATGGAGTGAGCAATAGGAATAGTCTAAGATGCCTCTTAGGTTTCTGACTTGTGTGAACGGTGGTGGCATTAACCCAGATAGAAAACACCTCAGGAAGGAGGACAGGTGTGTGTGTGTGTGTGTATTTGTGTGTGTAAATGTGCCCATGAACATTTGATCATGATGGTGGTGGGGTAATGGAGTAGTAATACATGGTTAACTTCTTTAATTTTAATCAGAATAAACCCAGAATATTTGTGGACCATCTTGATACAGATTTCTGCTTAACAGTGGGACAAATGATTATCATGCTGAAAAGAGATGGTCTAAATAGATATGCTTGGGATTTATCAGCAAGTATGTCTAGAATTGGAAGTCATATGTATGGATGGTACATTTAATTTTGGTTCCCACTTCTCTGAAACTGCTCTTCTCAAGGGTAGTAATAACCTCGTAATTGCAAAATCCAGTGATCACTTCCCACTCCTCATTTTCCTTGACTCATTTGAAAATATACAGTTTGATTAATCAAATACATTCTGATTCAATGTCTTCTAGAGGGAGTAGATATATGGTTCAAGGTAATGAAGTGGGGGAAGCCAGTTACAACCTTACACAAAACTAGCTATCTTGTAAAAATATTGGCAGCTGAACAATTTTCTAGGGCTAGGTACTGGTAAAGATCTGTGAAGGAAATCAAAACAGAAATGTTGGTGTCTATTTTATGTCAAATCTGAGAGGTAGTCAAAAATTCTGTGAGGGCTGCAGCAACATGAAAAAGGAGGGATAGACAGGACTGTAATATTGGCCTCCAACAATAATCATCCAAAGAAACGATAAACTCAGATTTGGTTCAAGTAGGTATAGATATCTACTTAGATACAGAGACATGGTCCAGGAAATTAAGGGCTCTGGGTGGCAAAATTTAAATCATTTATTCACTCAGCAAAAACTAATTTACTTTCAATTATGTTCCAGATACTATGCTACGACTTGCAATAAAATGATTAAAAAAAGAGAGTTCTCTGAGTCCTCATCAGATTTATTATTGCTTAAATATGATGAAATTAATCAAATAATTTTCAAAATTACCTAATAGTATCCTAATTCATGCCATGAAGGAACAGAAGAGGGTGCGATGAGACAATGTAATAGGAAGGCCTAACCTGGAGTGTGTGTCCTTGAGAAGGAGATGTTGGGCATACGCTCACTGAGTAACAGGCATAATTTGAAACCTGAAGAAGGACATACATTAGATAGCTAAATAGGGGAGAATGATACTGGGTAAGACCAAGAGAAAAATAGAAATGGAGTACTGCATGAAATTACATGTAATCCTTGTATAGGGGCTATTTAATTTCTCTATATGGTTCCTTTTGTATTATGGCTATTGCTAGGAGGATGGCAAAATTATGTCCTTAGCACCAGCTTTCTGATAACAGGACAGCTATGGATTGGATTTATGATAAATACTATACTATACTATGGAGATGAGCACTGCCAGGCACTATGTAAGAGCCAAGGGTATGGAGCCAGGCTCCAGTTCCCAAGAGAAAATGCTAGGCTCTGAAATTAAGACAGAAGCTCGGATTTGTGGACTGGTGGCAGAAAGCATCCTAATAAATCCCTTGCTTTGATAAGAGTCACCTCAATGTTTAGGAGATGTGAGCTAAAGCTCAGAGACCTTAGTGACTCTAGCTGAAAGGTCCTAGTAGACCAGGAATGATCCGTGGGATGGGATCTATGACTATCTTGAACTGGCTTTTGAAACAGAAAAATTCCTGTCTTATTACATACAGAAGATAAAGTTTAATTACAGCTGACATATCTTTCATCTCATACTAGCTATCTTAATCACAGTCTGGTTAAGATGTAAAGTATTATGACTAGACCTCATGCTGATTTCTTTCATTATCATTTGAGACTGAAGATATCCTGCTCAGCCTTTTTTGTCTTTATCCTCTAATCCTCCATAGTACATCTGCAGTATGATCATTTTAGCACTTAAAAAGATCCCATAGTCCCTTCCCTCCAAAAAAAATACTTTAAATAGTCTATGTAATACTCTTTAAAGTAATAATTCTAGAAAAATCTCATATTGTCTATTAGAGTGTGAAAATTTGTATTTTCCTTGCTTTGTGAAATGAGAAGTTATATTTTGTCTTTCAGGATTATCTTAAGTAAACAAGAATTAAACTTTGAAAGAAGAGATGAAGAATGGCTTCCTCAGAGTCCCAGTGTTGGGGAGCAGATTTAGCTCAAGTCGTTGAACACTTGCTGCCCACGAACAAGGCCCTGGGTTCTATCCCCAGTACCTCTTAAAAACAAACATATGGAAAAAACAACTTCCACTGGGGAGCAGATGTAGCTCAGTAGTTGAGTGCCTTCTTCCCACGTATGAAGTCCTGGGTTTAACCCCAGGTACCTCCTTAAAAAAAAAGTACCAGTAATAGGAGCTCCCTGGTTTGCCTTTCCAATTAAATTTCCTTGGTAGCATGCCATCCTTACACATGATTGTCGCTACAGAGTTAAGCTGTTATTGCTGATGCTGCTTTGATATGTTATTTGGCCCCAAGAAAAAATATTTGACATTTAGAAGCTCTACATAGAAGAGAACAGAGGGTTTCCATTGTTTCTGTGTCAGGTGGGTGATGCATCATAGTCAAGGTTTTAATTTCAGGCACCTGGGTTTGATTCCCTCACTCCTTCCTTTTCCATGTGTGACCTGGAAAAGTTACTTAACTTTTTTACTTCAGTATCTTCATTGATAAAATAGGGATAAAAATATTATCTACCACATGAAGTAGTGGTAAGAATTAATGAAATAATGCATGTAAAATCCATTGCACATTACCTGGCACAAAGTGAGAATTCATTAAAGGTTTGCTATTGTTTCTGGTTCCTTCGTTATTCATTCTCTTCACAGATTAAGATGGGATGGTGTAGAAAAGAAACATACATCATTGTCAGGCTCAAATTTAAGAAACTGGCACAAATATCAAAATCTTATTCATCATGATCCATACTTCTGACCTCTAGATCCATGTACACCCACTTCTTCCACGTAAGAATTTGTGTAGTCATTCATGTACCATTCTAATGGCATGCTTTTTTATTCTAGCAACTGCATATCTATATTCATATATTCACTTCTTGTAAGACTGTCCTTCAGAAAACATCAAATTCCCTAAGCCAATAACAGATTTTAAGACTCTCCTGTAACCAGTAATTCTGCCTGTGTCTAAAATATTAAACTCATTATGAAAGCCTTGATCCCTTTCTAATACTATTAATGAAATTCAAAATTCTACCCTGAAGCCATTCCTTCCCGTTGAGAGGTTGAAGTTGATTGAAGTCAGTGAGCGATGGGTATGAGTAAACGATAACAGCTTTGGGTTTCTGATAATGTTACTTCTATTACCTCTACACCCAAGGAGATTTCTTCTTTTTCATCTTAGGCAGAGGCACTGATTACCAATGAGCAAGTCTTCAACTTAGTGATTAGTTTTTGGACAACTTATTTGGATTTCAAACACACAGTCTGCATTTTCTACTAGGTCAGATAATCTGCCAGAAGAAATAACTGTGTGCTTTCCACAGACAGAAAAAAAGATGGTGAATTACTTCACATGCTTACCATTTGCCATATTGTCACATCATGTGTCACATTTTTGCTATTCGTCCGAAAGACAGACTTGATCATCTGAAGGACAGACTTGAATATCTTTGAGGAAAATAAAGGAAACACAAAAAGTGGGGCTGTTGCCAAATTCTGAAATTTATATTTGGACTCGAGTCTTTGTTCGTATACCCTAGTCATTGTTCAGAATATAAAGAAGGTCATGTACATACTTTATTCCTGATTTTGTGTTAAAGGCAGAAATTAATCTGGGGATTTCTTTGTCTCCTTGAAAAATAAATAGCTTCAGAGTTTTCTATATGGTTTATACTGTAGAGAAACATGATTGTACTGTTTTGAATGAGACTCTACTCTTCAAAATAGCCCAGATATAGGACTCATGAATAAGTAGATTTGTATTTGGTTTTCACAGGTAAGAGTGGGCTTGCTGTTATTTGGAGAAGACAGCAGAAATGGAATATCTGTATGAATATATTAATGCATTTGTGATATCCATAGGGTTTTGCTAACAGAATTAGAATCAAAATATAAAATGTATAATTTTAACACAAATAAGATAAAAAGGGAATTGTCTGTTTGCCCCATAGATAAGGAAAATGGACTTCAGATTTTACATTAACCTAACCAACTCTGGCTTCCATCATCCCACTTATTCCTTCCTGTACCCAAAACAAGCAAGCAAGCAAGCAAACAAGCAAGCAAACAAACAAACAAACGAAAAACCAAAACTTACATCAATGACAAAAATAATCTTTTTACTCTTTCAGGCAGAAAAAATAAAGTCTGAAAAAAATCATTTAAAAAAACAAACCCTCAAATACCTCATAGTATGTACTAGTAAAGGTTTTGATATAGCAGTCTCTTGGGGGATAATATTTTTCTGGTTAAAATGCTTATAGTATTTAATAAAACAATTAATCAATGCCATTTCTTCTTATGCACATTTTTACCATCCTTCAAAGATCCGCTCAAATGTTACCTCTTCCATGAACCATTAAGTGATTTTTGCCAAAATTGAATGTGACCTTGCCTTCCATTAAATGCCCTACCACCTAAAAGATGCTTCTTTATATCCTGCCACAAATCATTTTCATGTGTACCTTTATTTTATTCTGCAACTGGATTTTTATTTCTTCTGATTTGTCTTTAAATTCTCTATAGGAACAATAAGGCCTGGCTGGCCATAGCTACTCAATAACTCTTTTGAAAAGAGGGACAAGTAAATTAAGTATTTTACCCTGAGTCCCAATTCTATTAACTCCTAGATAAATATTAATTTACCTATCAAGAACTCTATCTAATTTTTAAATCCATGTACTAAACACTTATTTCCAGTTTCTCTCCAAAGTTCAAACCTGAACAAAATTAGTAACTATATGTTGGGTTTTTTTTTTTTCCTTTCTCTTCTAGTCCCTTTTATTATCCCAGGTCGCTAATGAGTCCCCCCTCAAATCACATGCTTTCCACAGATCACAATGATGTCAGTCTCTCCTGGTCCCTAACTTACTACAACCAAGTTTTCTCTACCACTAGCTTACGAGTCCTTTAAGGACAGGAACTGCTCAGATTTATCTTTGTCTTCATACCATTTAGCACATGGTGTGACTAATAGCATATGAACTATCTACAGTTGATTAGTACTGTTCCATCCCCACATTTAAAGAACCAGATCTTGATCATTTACTGAGGATGTATTACCATAAAAATGTGTCTAGCAAAATATTGGCAGCTTAAATTAGCACCATATATACCCTGAGCTTCAGAGATTCAATGGTGGCCCCACCAACTAAAGTAGAAGGGATGTGAAGGCTAAAAGAATCAGAGGTATGTCGGGAAATTGTTAGGTAAATCTAGCAGAAAAACCCATCTCAAACTGGGTTAATTAATAAAGGGGGTCAAATGACTTATGAAACTAGGAAAGATTTATAGTTAATTGATGTAATGGTTGAACCAAATTAGTAAAAACTCTAATTCAAGTCATTTCTCAGCTCTGCCATCCAGATCTTGGTGTTGGTCTCCAAGCAATTAAAACCATAGACTCAGGTGAAGGTATAAAGGACCAGGACTAGGATGAGGCCAGTGAGGCAGTGGCCTTGGACAGAAAATTTAGGGCAGTGCAAATAACTCAGCAATCAAGATAAATAATATAATAATGAAATGTTTTTAAAAGATCAAAATTAATGCAAAACTCCATTATAAACAACATATCAAAATCTTAAATAAAGACAGGATATGTTAGAAAATGTCCTGCTTTCGCCCAGGATGCTTGCCACTTGAGTCCTGACAAAGACCACTGTTGTTCCTTTTAGTAAATAAAGATTGTCCAAAAAGAAGGGCTTGCAGAGTACAGGGAGGTTTCTCTTTGAACCCAACCTTGTCTTTATTAAGTTCACCACCTCCTCACCTCTCCTCTTATTAACTTCAGCTTTGGATGCAGCATTTAGCTTTCCCAACTAAGTCCTAACAGACTTGACATTTACAGAAATTTCAGCAACAGGGAATTCAGGCCATAGGCAAATGAAAACTCTCTTAAGAGTGGTTTTGCTTTTTCTGCATTTCAAAAAGCCACTTTCAAATTAAGCCTCCTTATTTCTTATAGAACATACTCCAAAATCCGGGTTTTTTTGTTTGTTTGTTTGTTTGTGTTTTTCTTTTTTCACCAAACCCTTAAAGGTAAGCTGCAGCTTCTTGGGCACAGGTTCCAAAAGACCTCATTTTAACTGTTTTACTACCATAAAATAAGGATTGACAACTTCCATAAATTGTGGACAAAAGTTTTTTTTTTTTTTTTTTTTTTTCATACTTCTATTTTGTTCCTCTACTTAATCAACTTCACGTTTTAAATGCAGTTGGATGAGTTTTTAACTTAGCTCAAAATTCCAAGTTATATAAGAATTTCAAATGCTCTTGTTTGAGAAAAACAAAAAGCAAAGCGAACGTGTCTTAACAATAAAGGGGAGTTATTTTCTCATGTAACTATAAAGTCCCAAGATACGGAGACATTCAGACTCAAGACAGAACGACCTAGCTTTTTAGCCATATTAACAAAAACAGTTTTCTGGGGTTTTCCTTCATCTCTCTCTTCTGTCAACCACATTTTTGCATCTTCCTAAGAACAACATTCTTTATAGTCATGGGAGTGTCCAGAATTGAGGATAAACCATTTCTAGTCCTACCCTAGCATTTGAAACACAAGACACTGGAAACTCACTCATATGGAACTATCTTAAATCGTGTGATCTATGTCTAAACAAAGAACTGAGAAAAATAAAATAGAAGGTGCTGATTGGCTAAGCAGCTGCTACATTATGCTTCCGCTTGAATAGGGAGCTTCCTATATCCTAACAAACTTTGATTACATTTATAAGGATGGAAGGGAAAATGGAATCTAACCATAAATTTCTACTGTTTATAGTCTAAAGTTAATTAGGTGAATACATTTTAAGAATTGATCAAGAAAAAAGAGAATTATATCTTGACTGATTAGCATGTAAGGAGAGTGAAAAAAAAAGGATAGACATAGTTTGAATAAGCAGTGTGGCTAAAAAGAAAATCACGTATTAGTGATGCTTTTATTAGTCTGAGTGAATATGGCCTTTTTCCATTAGAAAGTCTTGAATCATAATTTTTTTCTAGGTTCTTAAAATTTTTGTGCCATGGACCCCTCAGACATTCTGTTGGATTTTATGGGTTCATTCCAGAATGGTATTTCTTAATGCAAAATAAAATAAACTACATAGAGTTATAGGGAAAAAAAATATTGAAATACAAGGCATCTGTAAATCCCAAGTTAAGAACTCCTGATAGAGCAATGGTGCTTGTTGCTATTATGAATTAGCTTCAGCTAGAGAGATTAAAAAGGAAAAGCCAAAGAACTTCCCTAGGTAGATTAAATCAGAGTCTCTAGATAAGACACTAGTATGAATAGTTTTTGAAAAACAGAGTAGCAGTGATTCTAATATGCACTCAGTTAAAAACCACTGTGATACAGTGGTGCTTTTCACACTTTTTTGTGCATATTAATTACCTGGAAATTACGTTAAAATATATAATCTGATTCAGTGGTCCTAGGATTCTGCATGTCTAAAAAAGTTCTCAGGTGATGCCAACATAGTTGGACAGTTAAGTGAATTGAAACAAGGAGTTGAGTTAATCACTAACTTTTTTGAGGTAAATCTTTTCCAACAATTAATCTATGTCTAAAGGTAGAACCATGCCATCTGTCCAGATTTAGGGAGTGATTTTATTTTCTGTAATATTTATTTTTTTATTTGATTTTTTTTCTTGGTGTGTGTATACACACATAATTCAGTAAAATAAATTTCACTTGATGTATTTTTCTTCTGGTATTATTATTCATTTCATTTCATGATTATTGCTGAAAAATATTTTCTTATGTAAAGGGATTGTTTACAAAAATAAGCCTCTTGGAATTAAATATGCTAGATACACCACTGACTTTCTATTAACATTAAATGAGGGCTACCTTCTCTTTTTTTTTTTTTAACTGTAAAACGCCTTCTTTAGCATATTTGAATGTCACTCAGAGGTAATTAAATTACTCATTATAGAATGAGAATATTGTGGAGTTATGATATACCAATTGAAATTATGCTGAAAAAATTTGTTAATGACAAAACCATAAGAGTGTCACCAAAACAGGAAGTTGCCTTACATACATGAGCTAGGATCCTCCTGACATATACTTAAAGACCTCTAAATGGTTATAATCAAAAGAAAATATTTTAAATAAAAGGCATGATTATAATAAAAGGATATTATAAATTGTCACATTGTGCAACTGACTTGGCAAACGTTTTTACTCACATCTGAGGGAATTCTATAGATTTGCGATTATCTTACAAATAATTGAGCCACTATTCCATTAATCCTGACAAGAGCAACTTTTGGTAAATGACATGATATTGCTGAATTTAACCTGTTCAACTTTTTGGAAACTGTGTAAGCCAATGCTTTGACAATCCATCTAAAAGTGCAGTTAAAACATAGAATACTGGATTCTGGAATCAAGGCCAAAAGAACCCATTTCATTAAAAATAGTATTTAGTATTACTCCATAGCATAGAGTAATATTAAAGAAAAAAAAAACCAAGATAATTACTCTACATAATCCCTTACTTCCTAAGGTGATTTTGTATTAGACTGGTATCACTTTTATTCTCCAATTGTATATATTAATATTTAGGAGAGAGATGATTGATTTAAGATCTCAAGTTATCTGAACTCATAGTTCAACATCTAAATTGTCTGGGCACGTCACTGTAGCTATTTATTCCATCAGAGTAGGGTAGAGACAACTTTAAAACAACTAAAGTTGAGATGTGGGGGTGTATGTGAAAATGGCAGAATAGGGAGTTTCCTAGGGTCCATCTCAACATCAAAACAATCAAGCAAAAACTGTCAGAATCAACCTTTTAAGAACTCTGGAAAGTTACAGCAACAAAGTGATCTCTGAATTAAGAAAAAGGCAACTTTAAAATGATAAGAAGTCTTTGTAGCAGTTTTACTTGCCCTTGTTCCACAAACCTCCTCAGACCAGAAGCAGTCTTAAGATGGCAGCCTATATTAAGTGTGGAATCTTGGTCTTTGATTCTGGAGAGTGCAGAGCAGATTTTATTATCAAAAAACTGTGTTTCTCTTTACTAACCAGTTGGGGTGCTACCTGAAGGACTGACACAAGGCACTGGCTTATATTTATCTTAATTAAGATTTAACTCAGGGCAGAAAAGTGGTGGGCATCCACTGAAAACATTGTAAGGCAAATGAACTACCCACTGCTGCCTGCAACAAAAGATTATGACTGAAGCAAACAGAGAGCTGAAAGCCTGACAGGAAAAGTTGGGAGAGAGTTTCTTTGTGAAATTAGCATTTTCAAAAGTGTCCATATATACTGTGGAATTTAGAAAGCCAAGTGCATGACCAGGGTAGAGCGTATTCCCAGAAAATTCTTAAGAAGGACTTCCAAGGAAGATGGCAGAGTAAGGAGCTCCAGGACTCAGTGCTTCCAAAACAATGATTAAACAGACAGGAACTGTCTGAAACAACTATTTTGATACTCCAGAGGCCAGAAGAACACTGTACAGCTTCCATGGAAGAGCAGGAGGGAAAGGCTGATAAATTATGGTAAAGAACTGTCAATTGTTCTCTCTACAGCTGCTACCAGCACACATCCCCAATCTTGTGGCAGTCTACTGCAGGGTACAGCCCCTGGCTAACATCTACTGATAGATAGGGACATAAAAATCCTCTTCACAGAGAACAGGGGTATGCAGGGTTGATCACTGATCACGATTTGCAATTAGCAAATTCAGATTTCTGGATCCTGGCTCTGACGACAGCTACTGTTTCAACACATCCTGTACAAAGGCAGCATGAACAATTGTTTCAGCCCTCCCTGAACAGGGGTGGAAGCTGAGGATATTTAAAATGCAGCACTCTCTTCAAGGATGCAATGAACAGTTAGCAGAAGGGATGTATTTGCTGGGAAGCCCAGGAAAGCTCAACTTTGGGGAGCTGTCAGAAAAGCTTTAGCGCTCTTCCTGACCCCGCCACAGGGCACTTTGGAGCCGGTATGCACCCCTTTGTGGGTCCCTGGCCCTGTGTTGGCAGGGAAAGACCAACTTGCAAAAGTTCTCCCCAGGGTGACCATCCTCTGATAATTTTCCCTCCCAGAAAAAGCAGCATGAGACAACTAAAGGAGTTTAAAAATCTGTAGAGATGAACAATCTGGTACAAAGGCATGCTGGCTTCAACCTGGGGGAAGGAGTTTTGTCCCCTAGGGAAGAGAGGGTCAAACAAACACCTGTAAATTAGGGAACTTCAAAATAACTAAAAAGCAAACCCAAGACCAGACAAAGGCCCTGAAAGGTAGGGAAAACCCTGCACACTGCATTTCCCTTGGCAGACCTTCCTGATATGAGGGCTGACTCCCAGAAAATCTCTATCTTATCAACAGCTGTTTACAAAACCAAGAAACAGACATCCCAGGGATAAAATCCCAAAGATGGCATTTTAAAATATTAAAATGTACAGTGTGCAACAAAAGAGTACATGAAAAACGAAAAACAGGAAATGATGGCCCATCTAAGGGAAGAGAGTAATAATACAAAAAACACCAAGACAAGAATGTAGACATACTGAAAATGGCTTTTGAAAATGATCTTAAAAATGTTCAGTTTGATAAAGGAAAGTATAGTGAAGAACTAAAGAATATCAGGAAAAACATGAATGAACAACATGAGATTCTAAGTAAAGAGATAGACAGTATAAAAGGAAACAAAGAGAACTACTGGAGTTGAATACTGCAATAACTAATATGAAAATTTCTCATGAGGGTTTCAAGAGTAGATTGTAGTTGGCAGAAGAAAGAATCAGTGAAATAAGTCAGGTTGAGGAGCAGAATGAAAAAATAAATATTAAAAGAGAAAATAGTCCAAGACAGTTATGGGGCACCACCAAATGCACCAATATACACATTATGGGAGTCCCAGAAGAAGAGAGAAAGGGGCAGAAAGAGTAGTAAAAGAAATAATGACAGAGAACATCCCAAACTTAGCAAAATATATGAATATGCAGAGCCAAGAATCTTAGAGATCATTGAACAGGATAAATGTGAATAAAAATACAGCCTGCCTTATATTGATTACACTATCAGATGCAAAGGACAAAGAGAGAGTTCTGAAAGCTGCAAAACAAAAGAACATGCTATGTACAAGGGAGTCCCAATCAGATTGATTGCCAATTTCTTATCAGAACCCATGGAGGCAAGAAGGCAGTGGGTTGAAATGAAAACAACTGCCACCCAAGAATTTTATATCTAGTGAGATTCTTTTTCAAAAATGAGGGAGAGATTAAGACATTCTCAGATAAACAAAAGTTGAGGGAGTTCATCACCACTTGACCTGCCCTATAAGCAATACTAAAGGGATTTCTTCAGACTGAAATAAAATGACACAATACAGTAGTTCAAAATAGCATACAAAAATAAAGACCCACAATAAAGGTAAACATTTGGGTAATCATAAATATAAGTATTATTGTATTGTATTGTTTGGTATGTAACTCCACATCTTACTTCCTATAGGTGCTAAAATACAAATTCATAAGAGTAATGATAAATTTAGGTTTTTCTACATTCCATGGACAAATATATGTGGCAAAATGTACAAAAAATGGTATGGCAATAGAGGGGATTAGAAAAAATATATGTGCATTTAAGTTTGTATCAAACCAAACATCATTGTTATATATTTAGGATGTTAAATTTTAACCCCATGGTAACCATGAAAATATATCAATAGAAATGAGAAGGCACTCAATATGGTACAAGACAAGAAAGCAACTAAATACGAAAGTAGGCTTTAATGGGAGGGACAAAAAAGATATGAGAGACTTACAAAGGCTAAATAGCAAAATGGCAGAAAAAAATACCTGAATTATCAGTAGTGACTTTAAATGTAAATTGATTAAACTCTCCAATCAAAAGGTTGAGATTGGCAAAATGGATAAAAGTGGATGGCCCAAATATATGCTGAGAATGAAAGACACTCATGTTAAAGTCAAAGATACAAGTAGGTTGGGGGTGAAAATCTGTAAAAAAATATACCATGCAAGTAGTAACCAAAAGAGATCTAGAGTGACTATACTAATATCAGACAAAATAGATTTGAAGTAAAAAGCAGTTATGAGGAGGGAAGATGGGCAATACATACCGATAAAGGTGACAATTCAACAGGAAGATATAATAATTATATATATGCACCTAACAGCATAGGCCCAAAATATATATAGTTAATATTGACAGATTTAAAGGGAGAAATTGTTTGTTCCACATTAATAGTAGAAGACTTTAACAATCACTCTCATTTGGATAGAATATCTAGTTTGAAATAAGTAAGGAAGTACAGGACTTGAATGATACAGCAAACCAAGTAGATCTAACAGACATATATAGAATACTACACCCAGCAAAAACAGAATACATATTCTTCTTGAGTCCACAAAGATTATTCTCAAGGATAAAAGATATGTTGAGTCACAAAACAAGTCTCGATAAATTAAAAAAATATTTAAAACATATAATGTATATTCTCTAACTACAACATATTGAAACTAGAAAGCAATAACAGAGGAAGAAAGGGAAAATTGAAAAATATGGGGAAATTAAACAACCAATGGGATAAAAAGGAAATCAGAAGAAATATTAGGAAATGTCTTGAGGTAAATGAAAATGAAAATACAACATACCAAAATTTATGAGATACAGCAAAGGCAGTGCTGGGAGGGACATTTATAGCTCTAAATGCTTACATTAAAAAAGAAGAAAGACTTCAAGTCAGAGACCTAACCTCAAAACTGGAAGAACTAGAAGAAGAGCAAATAAACCCAAAGCAAGCAGAAGGCGGAAATAACAAATATTAGAGCAGAGATAAATGAAATAGAAAAACAACAATAGAATCAACAAAATTCAGAATCACTTATTTTCTTTTGCTGTTTTATTTTTTTAATAGCAGCCATTCTAATAGATGTAAATGGTATATCATTATGATTTTGATTTGCATAATGATGAATGCAAAACAAAATAAGTGTTGGAGAGGATGTGGAGAAATAGGGACACCCATTTATTGCTGGTGGCAATGTAAAACAGTACAGCCATTGTGGAAGACAGAAAGCTAAGGATACAACTACTAATTCGACCCAGCAATCACACTACTCGTTAAATACCCAACAGAACAGAAAGCAGGTGCTTGAACAAATATTTGCACACTGATGCTCATAACAGCATTATTCACCAATGCAGAAAAATGAAGCCACCCAAGCATCAATCAAACAATGAATGGATAAATTAAATGTGGCCTATATGTATAAAGGAATATTATTCAGCCTTAAAAAACAATGAAGTCCTGATACATGTGACAACATGGATGAACCTTGAAGACATAATGTTGAGTGAAACAAGTGAGACACAAAAGGACAAATATTGTATGATCTCACTGATTTGAAACAATTAGGCTAAGCAAACTCATAGAGTCAGAATCTAGAATATAGGGTATGAGGGGACGAAGTAGGGATAGGGAAAGGGAAGTAAGGCTTAAAATATATAGGTTTCCTATTTGGAATGATGGAAATGTTTGGTAATGGAAGATGGTGATAGCAGCACAACCTTGTGAACACAATTGACAGCACTGAAATATATATTTGAATATTATTAAAAGGGAAAATGTTGCATATGGTACCAAAAAAAAAAAAAAATCCATGGTAGTACATGACCCAGTGAACCATAAATTAAAGCATGGTCTTTAATTAATAGCACAACTACAAAAACGTGCTGTCACCTATTTTAACAACTGTGCCACACCAATGCCACATGTTTGAGGTGGGGTAGTATATGTGGATCCTATATTTTCTGCATGATATTTCTGTAAACACACAACTACTCTACTAAATTTTTTAAAAAAGAAAATACCTAAGAAGATGCTAAGCTTTCACCTCTGGCTGTTATGTATGCTGACCCCAAGCAGGAAGTGAAGGCTAAGACAGCATTGTAAATTACTTGGCTAAGCCTTGAAGGAATGCCCCAAGACAGAGTCTATTGGCAAGGATTGGAGAAGGTGGGTTTTGTTTGTTTGTTTTTACTCCTGGCATTCAAGAAAATCTCCATGAAAATACCAGATGTGATAAAGCTATAGGAAAAGAGACTTCAGAGTCAAATATGACAAAGAATACAGACTCTACAAAAATAGTTTAGAAAAAATTTTATACAAATAGCTACAGACCATGAAAACCAACAAAATAAAAACCTGAGGAGAAAGAATTTGATTTCCAGAGTAATCACATTATAATATCCAAAATGTGCAGTTTTCAACAAAATATACACTCCATGAATATAAAAAAGGAAAAGTCATTCACAGAACTTAACAGAAAATGTCCCTGAGGAAGCACAGACTTGGGACTTACTAGTGAAAGCCTTTAAATCAACTGTCCTAAATATGCTCAAAGAACTAAAAGAAACCATGGACAAAGAGCTAAAGAAAACTAAGAGAATGATGCTTCAACAAATAGAGAATATCAATAAAGAGATAGAAATTATAAAAATAAGAAACCAAATTGAAATTTTGGAGCAGAGAAGTGCAATACCTGAAATAAAAGAGGGATTCATCAGCATATTTAAGCAGCAGTAAGAAAGAATTGGCAAATTTGAAGATAGATCCATTTAAGTCATCCAGTCTGAGGAGCAAAAAGAAAATGAATGAAGAAAAATGAACTGAGCCTAAGAGACCTGTGGGGCATATCAAACTACAGAAGGAGTCCCAGAAGGAGAGGAAAGCAAAAGTATACATGAAGAAATAATGGCTGAAAACTCCCCATATTCAATTAACAAACAAACAAACATGAAGCTACATCCAAGAAACTTAAAGAACTCTAAGAAGAGTACGTGAAGTGAACCATACCAGGACATAATTCTAATCAAACTGTCAAAAGCCAAAAACAAGATAGTGGTGCAATGATATGATTAGGCTTGATGGTACTGGAACGTGAGGAGGGAGTAAGGGTTGGATGATTGGGTTGGACTATCTATGGAACTGGGGGGGAAGGCTGGAGGAAGGAACAGGTGAACTCTAGGGATTTGTAGGTCTTTGGTTAAAACTACAATTGTGGGAATGCTCTTCTGGCAAATATGGCAGGGGAAGGATGCTGGTGCAGGGTGTCAGAGGTTTGGGATATGCAGGATAGAGTGCACCTGGGGCATGCTTCTATGGAATATGAAAGTGTTCATCTTGTCATAGTGTGTTATCTCAGTGGGTAGAGACCCACACAATAAACAAGAAAATATTAAACTTCCATCTTGGGGAGTCCTGCTATGTTCTCAATTAGAGGGGCAAGGATGTCTTGAGAACATAGGCAGTGCCTAATAAAAGAAAACAGACCAATATGTCAAGTCCTCCATATTATTGCATGTAACTATGAACCTTATTCTTCAAAAATTGAAACTTAGTGGTTACCATAGGTTCTGAGGGGAGGGAGAAGGAAGAATAGAAAAGATGGAACATAGGGCATTTTTTCAGGAAAAATCAAAAAACAAAACAAGAAGATATTCTTGAAAGCAGTGAGAAAGAAATGGCTCGCTTCTCTGTGAAACTAGGGCTTCTCTTGTAAAAAGGGCTCCTCTATAAGATGAATAGCCAATTTATCAGGTGCCATAGACTCCAGAAGGTACTGGCGTGGAATTTATAACATCCTGGTAACAAAAACAAAACCAAAAATCTGTCAATCAAGAATTCTTTGTTCAGCAAACTGTCCTTCAAAAATTAAGCATAGATAAATAAGATACGAGATAAAAGCTGAGGGCCTTCATCGCTATTAGACCTGAATTATAAGAAATGCTAAAAAGTCCATCAGGTTGGAGTGACAGGATGCTGAGTAACTCAAAGCTGTATGAGGAAATAAAGAACTCCAATAAATGTAACTATACAGGTAAGTATAATAGCAGACATTACTGTATTTCTGTTTTGTAACTCTTCTCTTTATTTCCTATATGATTTAAAAAGGCAAATGCATTCAACAATAATTATAAATCTATGTTAATGGGTCCACAACATATCTGTGATAATAACAAGATAAAAAGAGAGAGGAAAGGCTGCAATGTAGCAGAGGGTATGTATGCTATTTAAGTTAAGTTGGTATCAATTCAAGCTATATTGTTATATATTTAGGATGTTAATTGTAATTCCATGGTAACTACTAATAAAATGTCTAAAAGTATCCCAAAAATGAAATGAGAAGGGGGAAAATGGTACACTACAAAAATTAGTTAAACACAAAGAAGGCAATAATGTAAGAAATGAGGAACAAAAAAGTTATGACCCAGAGAACAAATAGCCAAATAACAGCAGTAAGTCCTTCATCATCAGTAATTACATGTAAATGGATTAAACTCTCCAATCAGGGGCATAGATAGATTGGTAGAATGGATAAAACAAAACAAAACAAAAATCAATGAAACAAAAATCAAAACAATGATCTAATTAAAGCCTGTCTCTAAGAGACTTGTTTTAGAATTAAAAGCACAAATAGGTTGAAATTGAAAGGATGGAAAGAGATATTCCATAATAGTACCCAAAACAGACTAAGCTATGCTAATCTTAGACAAAATAGTCCTTAAGTCAAAAAGGTTTACCAGACTGCCAATCAGGATTCTTTACCCAGCAAAACTGTCCTTCAACTATGATATGAGTTTGAATTACTCACAGAGAAACAGAAACTAAGAGAGTTCATAAACAAGAATCCAGCTTTACAGGAAACACTAAAGGGAGTTCTGTAGACAGTAAAGAAACGATAGGAGAGAGAGGCTTGGAGGAGAGTATAGAAGTGAAGACTATCAGAAAGGGTAACCAAAGGATAAAGAGTAGGAGAAAGATAAGATATGGCATGTGAAAGACAAAGGATAAAATGGCTGAAGTAATACCTATAGAGAAATGACACTGAATGTTAATGGATTAAACTTCCCAATTAAAAGACAGGCTGACAGAATGGATAAGAAAACATGAGCAAGCCTTATGCTGTCAGCAGGAGACTCAATTTGGAGCCAAAAGTGAAATAGAATGAAAGTGAAAGGGTGGAAAGTGATATTTCATTCAAATAGTAACCAAAAGGGAGAGCAGGGTTTGCTATACTGGTGTCAGACAAAACAGATTTTAAATGCAAAAAAAGAAAAAAGTGAAAAGAGATGCAGAAGACCATTATATATTAATAAAAGGGAAAATCCAACAGCAAAGAGTAACAGTCATAAATATCTATGCACGTAAAAAGGGTGCCCCAAAATGCATGAGGCAAACTCTGGCAAAACTGAGAAGAGGAACAGATTTCTCTACAATAATAGTTGGAGACTTCAACAAGACATTCAAATCAATAGAACAACGAGACAGAAGATAACAAGGAGACAGAGAAATTGAACAATATGAAAAATGAGCTGTCCTAGACAGACATTTACAGGACACTGTACCCAAAATCAGCAGGTTATATATTCTTCTCAAGTGCTCATGGATCTTTCTTCAGGATAGAACACATGTTGGGACACAACACAGCTCTCAATAAGTTTAGATTGAAATTATATGAAGCACCTTCCTTGATCATAACAGAATGAAGCTGGAAATCAATAATAGACAGGAAAGGGGAATTTTTGCAAATATATGGAGGCTAAACAACACACTCCTAAACAATCTGTAGGTCAAAGAAGAAGTTGCAAGAGAAATTAGTAGATATATTGAGACAAATGAAAATGAGAACACAGCTTATCAAAAATTATGGGATACAGCAAAAGCAGTGCTGACAGGGAAATTTAAAGCCCTAAATGCCTATATTTAAAAAAGAAGAAAGAGCTAAAACCAAAGATCTAACTGAACAACTGGAGAAACTAGAAAAAAGAACAGCAATGGAATCCCAAAGAAAGCAGAAAGAAAGATATAACAAAGGTTAGAGCAGAAATAAATGAAAATTGAGAACAAAAAAAACAATAGTGAAAATCAACAAAACCAAAAGCTGGTTCTTTGAGAAAATCAATAAATTCAACAAGCCCTTAGCAAGACGAACACTGAAGAAAAGAGAGAAGATGCAAATAAATAAAATCAGGTAAGAAAGGGGGGACAGTATGATTTACCCTACAGTAATCAAAAGGATCGTAAAAGGATATTATCAGAAACTGTATGCCAACAAATTAGGCAACCTAAATGAAATGTACACATTACTAGAAAGGCACAAACAACCTACACTGAAGCTACAAGAAACACAGGCACTCATCAAACCTATAACAATTAAAGAGATTGACTCAGTCAATAAAAATCTTCCAACAAAGAAAACTCCAGGACTTGATGGCTTCACAGGTTAATTCTACCAAACATTTCAAGAAGAATTAATACCAAGCCTGTTTAAACTCCTCCAAAAAATTGAAAAGGAGGGAAAATTACCCAACACATTTTATGAAGCCAACATCACCCTAATACCAAAGCCAGATAAAGATACCACAAGAAAATTATAGTCCAGTCTCTCTAATGAACATAGATGCAAAAATACTCAACAAAATACTTGCAAACCAAACCAAACAGCATATTAAAAGAATTATATACCATGATCAAGTATGTTTTATTCCTGGTATGCAAGGATGGTTCAACATAAGAAAATCAATTAATGTAATACAACACATGAACAAATTGAAGGGAAAAAAAAAAAACACATAATCATATCGATTGATGCAGAAAAGGCATTTGACATAATCCAGTATCCTTTCTAGATAAAAACAGTTCAAAAGATAGGTATAGAAGGAAAGTTCCTCAACATAATAAACGGCATATATGAAAATCCCACAGCCAACATCCTACTCAATTCAGCGAGGATGAAAGGTTTTCCTCTAACATCAAGAACAAGACAAGGATGTCCACTGACACTACTGTCATTCAACATTGTGCTAGGAGTTCTAGCTAGAGCAATTAGGAAAGGAAAAGAAACAAAAGGCATCCAAATTGGAAAAGAGGAAGCAACACTCACTATTCACAGATGACACGATCCTATATTTAGAAAATTCTGAATTATCTACAACTAAGCTTTTATAGCTAAAAAATGAGTTCAGCAAAGTGACAGCATACAAGATCAACACACAAAAGTCAGTAGCATTTCTATACAATAGGAATGAGCAAGCTGAGGAGGAAATTAAGAAAAAAGTTTCATTGTAATAGTACTAAAAAGCCTCAAATACCTAGGAATTAATTTAACCAGGAACATAAAGGATCTGTATTCATAAAACTATAAAACTCTGCTAAAAGAAACCAAAGAGGACCTAAACAAATGGAGGGACATTCTGTGTTTATGGCTTAGAAGACTAAACATCGTGAAAATGACCAATCTACCCAAACCGATTTATAGATTCAATGCAATACCATTCAAAATTCCAACAGCCTACTTTACAGAAATAAAAAAGTAAATTACCAAATTTATTTGGAAAGGAAAAGGATCCCAAATAACCAAACACATCCTACAAAAGAAGAGCAAAGTCAGAGGACCATACTTCCTGACCCTGAAGTGTATCATAAAGATACAATAGTAAAAACAGCATGGTAGTGGCATAAAGATAGACGCATTGATCAATAGAATCAAACTGAGATTTCAGAAATAGACCCTCACCTCTATGGTCAACTGATTTTTGATAAGCCTACCAAGTCTACTTTTCTGGGACAGAACATTCTCTTCAACAAATCATACTGGGAGAACTGAATATCTATAACCAAAAGATTGAAAGAGGACCCATATTTCACTCTATACAAGAATCAACTCAAAATACATCAAAGACCTAAACATAAAAGCCAGGACCATAAAACTACTAGAACATAATGTAGGGAAACATCAAAGAGACCTTGTAGTAGGTGGGGGTCATTTAAACCTTACACCCAAAGCACAACCAACAATAGAAAAAATAGATAGATGGGACCCCCTCAAATGGGACTGCCTCAAATTCAAACACTTCTGTACCTCAAAGGACTTTGTGAAGGGGATAAAAAGGCAGCCTGCTCAATGGGAGAAAACATTTGGAAATCACACATTTGACAAGGGTCTAATACTCATGATATATAAAAAGATCCTACAACTCAACAACAAAAAGACAAACGACCTGATTTTAAAATGGGCAAAAGACCTGAATAGACATTTTTCCAAAGAAGAAATACAAATGGTGAAAAAAAACACATGAAAAAATGTTCAATATCCCTGGCTATTAGGGAAATGCAAATGAAAGCTAAATGAGATATTTCAGTCCTACTAGAATATCCACTGTTTTTAAAAAAGAAAACTACAAGTATTGGAGAGGATGGGGAGAGATAGGAATGCTTATACACTGTTTGTGGGAATGTAGAATGGTACAGCAGCCACTGTGGAAGTATGTTTGACGGTTCCTAAGGAAGTTAGATATAGATCTGCCATGTGACCCAGCGATACCGTTACTAGGCATATACCCAGAAGAACTGAGAACAGTGGTACAAACAGACATCTGCACACTGATGTTCATAGCAAAATTATTCACAATTGCCAAAGGATGGAAACAACCCAGATGCCCATCAACTGATGAATGGATAAACAAACTGTGGAATCTACACACAATGGGATATTATTCAGTTTTAAGAAGAAATGAATTTGTGAAGCATATGACAACATGGATGAACCTGAAGGACATTGTGTTGAGTGAAGCAAGCCAGGCACAAAAGGACAAATATTGTATTATTTCGCTATTATGAACTAAATATAATGAGCAAAACATGGAGTTAATAGCTAGAATATGTCACCAGAGAATAGAATGTGGTTAGAGAATGGAAAGCTGAGGTTTAATCTGTGGAGAATTGTTAAAAAGTTGTTTGTAAATGTTTGGAAATGAATAGGAATGGTGAAAGTACATCATAGGATTTGTAATTAGTATCACTAGCATATGGGTATGATAATGGTTTGTTTTTGTTGTTTTTGAGTAATAAAAATGCTCTAATATTGATTGAAGTGATGAATGCACAAATCTGTGATTTTAGCAAATACCATCAATTTTATATTTTAGATAAATTATTTAGGTTATTAACAAAAAAATAATAAAGTGGGTTGGGGGAGAAATACACCAAATGTATGATGTGGACTATTAGTAGTAGTAATACATTGACAATGTTCTCATAATTTGTTACAAATGTTTCACAACAATGCAAGGTATTTTTGGTGGCATGATGTGTGGGAGCCCTGGATGTTATGCATGTTTGTTATTGTAAATTCACAACTTTAACTATATACTTATCGCTTAAGTATGTTCATGTATGAATTGTTTTTAAAATGGAAAAAAATAGTTTACAAGGGGCAAAGAAAGACATTATGTATGATGAAAGTTACGAAACAGCAATAGAACCCCAAAATACATGACGCAACCACTGAAAGAATTGAAGGGAGAAATAGAAATTACTACAATAGTAGTTGAAGATTTTAATACCCCATTTTTAATAATGGATAGAACATCTAGACAAAAGGTTAATAAAGAAATAAAGAGCTTGAAAAACACTAGAAAACAACTAGACCTAACAGGCATAAACACAACATCCCACCGAACAGTAGCAGTTTACACATTCTTCTCAATGAATATGGAACATTCTACAGGATAAACCATATGTTAGCCACAAAATAAGTCTCAATAAATGTAAATATTATTGACATGATCCAAAGGATCTTCTCAAACCACAAGGGAATGAATCTAGAAATCATTAACAGAAGATAAACCAGAGAATTCACAAATACACAAAAATTAGACAACAAACTCTTAAACAGCCAGTGGGGTCAAAAAAGTACAATAAAGAAAATTATAAAGTAATTAGAGGTGAATAAAATGAAAGCACAATAAACCAAAAAGTTTAGGATGCAGTGAAAGCTGTTTTCAGAGGTAAATATATAGGTGTAAACACCTAGATTTAAAAAAGAAGAAAGACCTCACATCAATAATTTTACTCCTTAGAGAACAAAAACAACAACAAAACAACAACAAAACTAAAGTCAAAGGTAGCAGCAGGAAGCAAAAAATAAATTTTAGAGCAGAGATAAATGAAATAGAGATAGATAAACAACAGAGACATGAATGAAATCAAACGTTGATTCTTTGAAGAGATCAACAAAATTGACAAAACTCTAAGGAGACTAGGAAAAAAAGAAAGAAGATGCAAATAACTAAAATTAGAAAGGAAAATGCATACATTCCTACTGACCTGATTCAAGTAAAAGGGATTATAAGAAAATACTCAAGGCACCCTACAGGACAATGAAGTTCAATTTCTCTGGATTAAAAAAAAAATGCTATAGAACAACACTTTTGATAGAGTTGATAGCATTTTAATTAACTTAACAATGGTGTCAGAAGATTATTACAAACATGACCAGATGTCAGAAAATTCATAAAACCCATCTGATATGTATCTGTGGACTTCATACTACTTTTACTTTTTAATTTCCTGTGAATCATGTGGAGTTGATGGGCACCTGTTGAGACAGTTTAGACTAGAGTGATGTTCCTTGGAGAAAAAGTATATGTCAACCTTGTTTATTGCTAAGTCCCTGGTGCTTTGGGCAATGTTTGACTCATTATCTGCCAGAGTTCTTAAGCTGGTTTTAAGCATATATCCCTTCAACACTGTTGCATGTGTCAGGAATAGTAAATGGTGTTAACTATAATGGGAATAAAAAAATAGCTTGGGTTCACCTTTCTTTCAATATTTATTTTTATTAGAGAGGTTGTGAACTTACAAAACAATCATGCATAATGTGCAGAATTCCCATATAACACCCCTCTACCAAAACCTCACATTGTTGTGGAACATTATGAGAGAACATCAGACTATTACCACTAACTATGCTCTATAGTGTACATTTGGTATATTTTTCCATACCCTCTATTATTAACACAGTACTTTCTTTGACAATGATACAAGAATATTACAATATTACTGTTAACTATAGTTAACAGTGATTAAATTAAGTTGCATTAATTGTATTTTTCCCATGCATCCCCATATTCTTACCACCTTTTAATAGTGAGGTACATTTTTCTAGTTCATAGAAGAACATTCTTGTATTTGTAATATTAACCACAATCCTCATCCACCTCCAGATTCATTATGTTATTCAGTCCCTAGATTATTCTCTAACTTTCTTTCAATTGACATTTACAATCCTAGAGTACTCCTTTTAGCCACAATCCCATTTGTAAAGCAGCTGTGTTAGTTCTACTCACTATAATGTGTTACCATCAACTCTATCCATTTCCACACTTTTACAGTCAAGCTAATTGAAAATTCTACATACATTAAGCATCAGTATAGGTTCGCCTTTCTTATACTACCTAAAACCACATGTCATGGACAGAATCCTAAAGAATAATACCTAATAAATTAGCAAAAATGTCCACTCACTTCAGGAAGATACGATTGAAACAACAACATCAATAAGAACAATAGATATCTCTTCTTTCACTGAGTAGGGCAAGTAAAGTTAGAAATCTGGGAGTCACTCTTCATACTTTATACCACTGACTCCCCAGGACAATATAGTTTCTAATGACCTCTGCATCCATTTCTTCTGCCACAATTCTAGGTTTAGGAACCAATCTCTCTACACATATGTATTTTAACAGCCTTATAACTCGTTACTCTGCATTTATTCCTATCCTCTTCAAAACCTTCCCCTACTGCAGTCAGAATGTCTTATAAAATTCATCTCTCTTCTAGTTATTCTCATACATAAAATTCTCTAATAATTTCACATTCTAAAATAAAGTACAGAATCATTAAATCAACATATAAGAAGCTCTGCCCCTCCTGACCAGACTCTTATGGAGTCACTTTTACCTTTATTCTCTATTCAGCAGCCACATCAGCTTTTAGTATTTCTCCCTCAAAAGTACCCTCTAATGAAATGCTTGTTCAAATATTCTAGGTTTCACACGTTCTGAGACCAATCCCTAGGCAGATCTCAGAAGCAAGCAACTTGGACGCTAACCTTACTGTCACCTACCCCAACCTCAAAAGTTTTGTAGAGGTAATGAAAAGTCCAGCCCTATGATGAACAAAGCAAAACACTCCTTTCCCTTGTAGACTGAACCCCAGAAGGCATGCAATTTTTTACTTGTTACACAAGAAACATATGTTTTCTTAGAGCAAATATTCACTAGGAAAGAGGAAAAGAACTTGAAATTGCAATAAAATTAATTTTATGTGTAGAAATCTGTTAATAAGAATGTGCAAGCAATTTACTAAATTGGTCAATGTTAACAGCTTAACTCTACACCTATTATTTATCAGAATGATAGCCACTATTTCTTGAGGAACTACTGTAAACTGACAGTGTGCTCAGTGTGTGTGTGTCTGTGTCATATATATATAGTTATATATATATATATATATATATATACACATACATAGTTTCAACTAATACAATATTGTGAGTATTATTACTTGCAGTAAGTGTTATTATCCCCATACTACAAGTGAGAGATAAATAAAATTGCAAAACCCCTTGGGACTTTTACTCTAAGATTTTTTTTTTTATTTAATTTTTTTATTTTTATTTTTAAAAAAGCTTTAGATTACATAAACGTTTACATAAAAAATATAGGGGGTTCCCTTATACCCCAATCCCTCCACTTCCCACACTTTACCCCATTAACATCATCTTTCATTAGTGTAGTGCATTTGTTACAATTGATGGACACATTTTGAAGCATTGCTACTAACCATGGTCTATAGTTTACGTTATAGTTTACACTTTGCACCACACAATTTTATATGTTTTGACAAAATGTATAATGGCCTATAACCGTCACTGCAATGTCATGCAGGACAATTCCAATGTCCAAAACATTGCCCCACATTACAGCTATTCTTTCCTCTCTCACCCCTCAGAACCTATGGGGACCTTTCTAAGACCTTTTACCTTCCCACTTCACTAAAACTCCTTCCATCTGTGGGAAATATTACATTATCATGAACCTAAATTACCTACAGTTCTCCTCTCTTTGTCAGTATCATTGTAGGAGTTACACATTTTCCCATAACTTCTCTGTAATCTCACTCTCCCTGTACATAATTAGAGGGATGCCCACCTCTTGTGACCCTTAGCATAGGTACTATGTGTCTAAAGTGAATCCTGCCAAACATTTCAGCAAAATGTGTATTCCTATATGAGTGAAAATTTCCCAGATGGAATACTAATTTGCTGTTCTGCATACAGCCAAAAGTTAAACAGCAGCTTGTTTCTCTAAAGATTCAACTAGAGCTCCTTCTCCTTGAAATAAAAGAGTGAGGAAAAATATCCTTCTATTTGTCTTCCTGCCTGTCTTCTTCCTGTTCTTACCTATGCTCTTCTTATATCTCCCTAATCAATATTCTAGAAAGACTTTGGATGCCATAACAACTTTGGTATGACTTTAAAGCTCATATCATTGCCATATGTGCATTCATTCATATGCTTTGCTCAAGTTTTTCTCATTTAATATCCATATTTGAGTGACAAATTATCAGTATCTAGGTCATCCGATTAAATATATATATATATATATATATATATATATAGTCTTACTATTAAGCACATGCACTCAAAGGACAAATCTTTACTTTCCCTAGTAATGGACTTCAAATACCTTCTTCCTTGGCCTCTCTTTCTGAAGCGAGTTCAACATTTTTATCCTCCTGTTGATATAGTTAAAGATCTTATCCAAAATGGAACGCTTCATTATTTCTGTTTTATTAGAGGTTTATCTACACTTAATGATGATTGATTCTGAAACAAGTTTTTTGTTCAATTATTACAAAATGTTGATTAGCACTTTTTCACCCCACACATCTGTGATTAACACAGTATATTAATTCGTTAATGACTCCTTCTGAAGTTAATAACAGGATAAATCATTTGGGGTGTTAAAGATATTTTGCATGCACCAGCCATATTTTGTCTCCATATTTAACTTAAGAGTTCCAGAAGTTGCTTATTTCCATGCATTTCATTATTCTCTTGGTACCACGGACATTCAACCAATAGCTATTGATCTTTTATTAAATGCTTATTATAATACTAATTATATAAGAAGAGAAGGCTAAAAAATTATGAGATACAAAAGTTTAACATTAAAAATAGTAGATGGTTTTAGTAATTTAGTAATTTTTTTTAACAATATAGCATAGGGAACTTTATTTCATCAATAAATTAATCGGGAACATATTTTGAACCCAAATTTTTCAGTGCCTCAATGACCCAGCTGAGAAGATTTTGGGTAATTAGGGTGTAGCTAACTACTAAGAGTTTAAAACCTATGAAATTTCTAGTTTGACAAAAAAGAACATACCCAAAGTTAAAATCAGATATCCCAAGCACAAGAAACAGATCTATACTTCTCTAGGTGTGTGAACTTGTGCAAGTTGTTTCATGCCCTTAAAACTTAATTTCCCTATCCGATAAATGGGAACACTAATATCCATTCTCTCTCCTTCCATGATTAACAAGAAAATTCAACATCAATTGCTCATAGAAGTGGTTTATAAACTCTAACATCTGTATACTGGTATAAAAATTAACAAGTGTTCTTTAAACATAAATATAATATAAAACATTTTTAGCATTCCAGCAATATTTTTGAAAGGTTTATGGCATTTCACTTTTTTCAGTGAACAAATAGATCAAGAAGATATTGAGCATCAACTCAACATTCTTTTATGCTCTATTGTAGGAACTGTAAAGCTACTGAAAGCTATACAGTATAAGTTAGTTAATGACAAGGAAAAGAGAAAGCTTCTAGCAATTAGGATGTTAGTGTAAAATATGAGGACAATTTGGATCAGTAAAGGAGAAAAATATGGGGATGATAGTGATCCAGATACACAGCCTGAATGAAGCCATGGAGGCCAAAAGATGGGTGATATATTCATGGAAATAGTAGCCCAAGTCCACAGATCAACAAATTAACATCCTTTTGTTAACAAAGTTAATATGGATTTCTGCCACTCTACAACTACCTAATAAGCAGACTTAGTTTTTAAACAGATTATTGTATTTTATCATATATAACTGGACCTAAGATATTTTTTATTTTAACATATATCATTTTAATGGATATTTAAAAACAAAAAGTAAAAAGGAACACACTAAATTGATAGTTTTTTAAAATCTCATAAACCATAAGAACACATAGGTTTTTAGAGATGTTAAATGAAGATAGTGTTTTTTATAATTAGTGAAATACGGAGTTGAAATTTTTGTTGTAAAATCGTAAAAATTGGTTCTATAAGTACAAGAAATATAATTTTGAGGTAAAGCATGTTTTATATAAACTCAAGTAGCAATGAATTTTTGTTGATATATGAAACAAAATATCTTAGACTAATTTCATCTTAATTGCTTGTAAAAATCTATTCATCAATGAAAGAAGTAATATAGATAATATGCTAGTTTAAAGTTTCATTTAATGGGCCTTTTAAATTCTCCTAGACATTAATTGTTGATTCTCACCGTATGGCCATAAAAATCACTATATTTGTATTAGTAGTAGGATTAAATTTGTGGTACAGTCCATTGGGAGTCACCTTCCAACATACAATCAGAAAAGAAAAACAAACAAAAGTAGCAATACCCCTGAGAAGTAAACAAAAAGCCAATTGACTAGTGAAAATTAATAAGGCACACCAAGCAACAAGGTTATATCCAATGACATGGAGCCAATTGCAACAACATGAATTAAAGATCAAATAATGCCCTCAAGCAGGTTTTAGAAAAATTCCTTGGCTTGGAATCAAAGATGCTGAACCCACAGTTTAATTCATAAAGAGTTCTCGAACTTCTTTTTTTCCTTTCACAATGGTGTGGAATAAAAGCTTTTAGTTAAAGTCAAATTTACTGTTAGTTCTCTCTCTTACTTTCTAACACTAGATTTCTAAAGTACCTTGCCAACAGTGAAATATCTTTAAGCATACTGTCAACTTTTTCATCTTCACTTCGCTTTACTTTTTTTTATGCTGATTGGTTTAGGGAGGATAAAGTAACCACGCTGAAAGGAAATAAATGCCAATAGCTGGGTTCTACTTGTAGGCTGTTAAATTAATTACTCAACATTTTATGACCAAAACAAAACACAGTCCACCAGAGGGGAATTAAAACATGATGGTTCAAAAGACAATATGACATTTTTATATACAGTATGTATTAGCATTCATAACAAATGTATGAGTAATATATTTGTATAGCAATAAGATTAAAGAGGTAAAAGAGCAACCCCAGCTACTAGTCAAAGTTCACTCTTTAGAGACAAAGAGCAAGGAAATAGAATTTGAAGAAATTAGATTTCAGTAATGAAAAAAGGTTACCATGTGACCCTTAGCTTAGAACATATACTATGAACATATTCTTTTTCTTTTCTTTTTTCATATACTAAGAACATATTCTTTTTCTTTTCAAGAGAGACATTCTGCTTTGAATGGAATTTTATAGGAAATCTCTACTTTTCTCACATTTCTAAATGACCAAGTTCAGAAAATAGCAAGTAGGAAGAGGATTTGTAAGGATAATAAAACAATTATTTTTTAAATCAGTGAATATGATACAGGGATTAAAGGGGTGATTTTGAATGGATTTAGTGAGACTGAGGATGCTCTGCAATAAGCTTATCTTTAACAAGCCTGGCATAGAAAAGACCTTGTCATTTTGGGAAAACGCAACCTTTGATAATTTCAACTGCAAACTATGCAAACTTGGAACAATCTCCTATCTGTTCAGTACTAGTACCCTGATGTCAGTAATATTTTGACCTTACTTGGACCTGGAAATGATTAATCCTACAAGTTTTTCACTGTCTATTATCCCATCCCCCTTTTTCTCTTCCTCCCAGTTTAAATTCTATCGTAAATCATAACTACTCCATTGCACACACTCTAAATTTCTAGGTCATTTCTTTCTATCGCTCTCATTTGACCAAAAATCTGCTTTAGTTATAGTCAGCTCTCTATTCCATGCTTACATCTGTCCAGATGAAATTCCTGAAAAGAGGGAGAAGGACGAGGGGAAGGGTTGGAGGAGGAGGGGAGGATGAGGAGGAGGAGGCAGAAAGGAAGTAGAAGGGGAAAAGGAAGCGGAGGAAGAGGAGGGGGAAGAAGGAGAAGAATGGCTGGATTGTACCATTTTTCTCATGACCACAAATTTTCTGTAGGCCATTCAACTTTCCAAGCAATCATACCACAGTCTCCCAGTCCTCAGATTTCTTTTCAAATCTAATTTATCCTAAAAATTCCACCATTTCTCACCTATTCTTTTAGCTAATCCCTTGGGTCCTATTTCATTTGATAAACTAGAAGCAATTTTTAAAAGTTCCACCAACCTGTCTTTGTATCTATTTGACTTGCATTCCCTCCCGTTATGTAGGTAAATGGTGCATGCTCCTAAGTCCAGTTTCTCCCTACTTGCCATTCCTTCTTGCCTGCTTATGTATATCATTCCAGAAATCAATCCCTCTCTTTTCCTCATCAACAAAATTTTCCTCACTACTGAATAATTCTTATAGTCATTTACTGTTATTTATCCCATCTTAAAAAAACAAAATCAAAACAAAACAAGAAATCTCTTAATGTTTTCTCCTCTAACTGCTGCCCCGTTTCTTTGCTCAAAGAGGGAGTAATCTATTCTTTTGTTTGTTTCTGTTTTTTCGCATGTCAGTCCATTTTATTTAAATTTTTTTTTACATTTTCTAAGGATTTATTTATTTATTTATTCACTTTTATCCATTTTTATGCCCACCCCCACCCCCATTTTTTGCTGTTTCTGTGTCCATTCGCTGGGCAACTCTCTGTGTTCGTTTCCTGCCCTTTCTTGTCACCCTTCTCCTCCGTCTTCACTGGGATTCGATCCTCGGAGCCTCAGATTTGGGAGAGAGGCGTCATACCACCTGTGCCACCTTAGTTCCTGGTTTTTCGGTGCATCTCGTCTTGGCTTTCCCTTGTGTCACTCTCCTGTTACCTCATCATCTTGCTGTGCGGCTTGCGGGCCGGAGGCTCACCTGCACATGGAGCCTGACGGTGCACCCGTAGGCGGGGCCTAGTGGCCCATGCGCCTTCCTTACTTTTCTTTTTTTAAATTTTTACCGGGGGGTCCTAGGGGTTGAACCCAGGTCTCTCGGTATGGGAGATGGATGCCTAACCACTCAAGCTACATCTGTCCCCCTGCTATATCTCTTAAGGTTGAGCAAAGATATCCAAAGTTACAGTCTTTTCCCATACAGGATGGTCATGTAATAAATCAGGCTAAGTTTATCACCAGCATTCTAAAAACCAGACCTAGGGAGAAAAACTAGCTCTGGGGACACATGCATGGTTTCTAATATAGCAAATGTTTAGCCTACCCTGATTATCACAAAATCAGGACAGCGAGAATATTCACATGTAATCTATTCTTGTTGTTTCCAAATTCTCTTCTCTATTTCTCCTTCAAATCTGTTTTAATCAGTCCTTTGCCCTATTACTCTACTAAGCTGATCTTTTCAAAATCAACAACATCCCATTTCAAAATCAGATGGTCAGAAATCAGTCTTAATCATATCTGACCCATCAATAGCATTTGAAATTATAGATCACTCTATCCATCTCTGTACTACACATCTTTCAAAAAATCTTAAATTGTCAGCTAGGATATGACAATCATTTGATTTCTCTGCTACTTCACTGATTGATTTTTCATTGTGTCATTCTGGTTCCTCCTCACCTCCTGAACTCAATTTCAGTGTGTCCCACTTTGGACTTCCTTTCCATTTCCATTTACTCCCATGCTGATTTCATCTACTCTCACAAGTTTAAATACTGTTGGAATACTGAGTATTCCAACATTTTTATCTCAGCCATGGCTTCTCCCTGAGCTCCAGCCTCATATATTCTGCTGCCTTCTAGTCATCTCCTCTGGTCCAAAAGAATTCAGAATATTATCACTTCTGTCTACTTTAACCATTCTAGTTGCAGGCTCCATTATCTCTCAATTAGAATACTTCAGTAACCTCCCAACTAGTCTCAGTGCTTCATTCACTGCTTCCCTAAAGTCTATTCTCAGCACAGCAGTGAGTGATCCATTAAAAACATAATTCAGACAAGGACACACCTCTGATCCAAACTCCCCAATTGTTTTCTCCAGTAGAGAAAGAGTAAAAGATTAAGTCAATATGAATAACTTCAGGGTCTTAGAAGATGTGCTCTCCATAATTCTCAAACCTCATTTCCTAGCAATCTCCTTCTCACTCCACTTTGGCTTTCTCCACCTTGATTTTTTCAAAATTGTCTAAGAGTTCTCCAGTCTCAAGGCCTTTGCACTAAAACATGTTACATATTCTTTGATATATAATATCAAATTAATGAATAAAATCACCAGAATAAATAAACTATCATGGTATACAGAAATAGACAATTTTAGTCAGGAATCTAGAATAAGGGTGATTTTAAAAAAAGGAGTATTTGGGTCCAGGATGAGAACCAAAATAGAGATAATCCTTCTAGATAATGCAAGCAAGAATGTATACTTTGCACAAACAGCTATATTCTATGCATGATTAATGACATTGCTAGTAAATTGCATGTGGTACCTTCAGAGTATATCTTCCCTTACTGTCAAATAATTTATTGGTTTGGATTAAACAAGTACCCATAAAGGAACACCACCAGGACTGTTTAGATAGAGTTAATCAGAGTGGGGTCTGACAAATCATTTCCTGCAGTGATATGAATGACCAGATAAACCCATCTGTTAAAGATTGGTGCTGGAATGATGATCACTCTAGTTTAGATAGGTAAACACTTAGCATTTTATCATAGAAAAGTAAATAAAGTCACAAATTTTTCTTTCCATTTTTCAAACTTAAGTTGTTTACACCAAGATGGCTATGATTCAACTGAAAACAATGAAAATAAAACTAGAAAATTTTTAAGAAATTATTTAATACTCAAATGCTGCTTGAATAAACTGCATTTGAGAAATAAGTTTTTCTAATGCCTTAAAAAAGTTTTCAGAAAAAACTCAAAATTTGTTTCTTAAGGTGATATTTTCTCTCATTTTTCCTCTTATTTCTCCTTCCATTTATCCAGTGAGAGGAAAAATAGCTTTCTGAACATTTTCAAACTCATTTTCCAAACAACTT
>JAQZBX010001735.1:0-79210 GCA_029593785.1 Cabassous unicinctus | reverse complement strand
TTAAAATATTATTAAACTACAATAAAATTTCTTGTTACTGGTACAAAAGTAGGCATATATTTTAAGAGAAGAATATATAAAATGTAGTAAATTAAACATGTAGCATTTGAATGGGAAAATGACAGGTTTATTTAATAAAGTCTTGTTGCTGTGATAATTTAGTATATATTTGGAAACAAAAGTATTAGATCACTTCCAAATATCAAACTTAAATTAATTACTGATGTATTAAAGAGATTCATAGTAAAAGATCAATCATGGAATAATAGAGGAAAAAAAAATAGGTGAACTTTTGCCTGGATTGCATGATTTAGCATAAAAAACAATGGGAACAAGATTTTGAATGAATTTCAGACTTGTTTTAAGAGCTGTAAAACTGCAGGACAGATTAAAACTCAACTATATCAGATGCATCAAATGGCACACTTAGGCCAAGAACACTGATGGTGAAAAAGTAAGAATATGAGGCATCTGACGGGGACAAGATTGAATCTCCAAATTCTACAAATCTTTCTTTCCCCTTATACAGGAGCCTCCTCTTAGGCCCCAGTTTTACCAACCTAAAAGCCTCCTGCTGACTACAACTAGACCATTGTCTCATAAGAAATGCAAAATCCCACAGAATCCTGCCCCCATCAACCCTTTTTGCTTCAAACCCATTGTGATAGTTTTATCTCCACAGAGCTGAGTTGTAATGTCTCAGGGGATCTTGGAGGAGCCAGCCTAACAATCCAAAGAGCTTCCTTATCAATTCATGCCCCCGGGAGTCTGGGAGAAGTGTCTGGGAATGATTTCTATGAATATTGGGAATAAACAAGTGCTAGGGAAGTCACAGATTCACTTATTGACCATACCCCAGCCTTTGCCTAAACCCCTTCTTTTCCATTTTGTCAGATGTTTCAATATATTTCCTTTGTGCTGCCCAGGAAATATGTTAAATCTAATGAAGCCGTCTGTCCTACCTTAAACCTGAAGCCAGAAACACGCAGTTCCAGCTGCTTGTCAGGGTGGGCATTCTCAGCGACAGGACACCTCTCCACGGGGTGGATAGATACTCCACACTCAAACAGCACAGATTTGTCTTTCTTCTCCAATGTGAAGTCGGACATGCAGAGCCACCATCCACCAACCCTGACCAGAGCAGTTGGCCTCTGCTCCTTTAGATACTTTTTCTTTTGTAAGTGATAAGACGGCCATTTACTAAAAGTTTTTGTTGTGCATGAGCCTGTGTTCCTATGGCATACTATATAACAACTCACTCCACAGCAACGATGCAATTTATAAGTTTTTTTCTGTCTGAATTTATCAAATATAGGTATTCTCACATAAGATTCAGATTTGTGCTGATCAGAGCACCTGGAAACAGCAAAAACAAAAAGATAGTTTCCATGTTTCACATCAGAAATCATAAATTTGATTAGAAAATTTCCCTATTATTTCACATACTTATTCAATTTTTCATTAGTATATATAAGAGGACCCTTCCAAATGTTTCTGCTTCAAAGAGAAAAATGTAAAATTCTCTACTAAAAGACAGGATCAAAAGCTTTGCCCTAGTCACAACTTGTTCATATTGACAATTAACTTAGCACTTGGGATTATTGTAATGGTCCTTCTTAAACATCCTAAAGAACCAGAATATTTTCTTATCTTAAATCAGAGCTAATGCTTAATGTGAAAAAAGAGATTTCTTATATTAATCAAGATATCTATGTTTGTATTTTCTTTCTTTTTTTTTTCTTTTTGAAACAAGTTATCTTCATCAACACAAAGAATACTATAAAGGTGATGGATATGTGGTCAAAGAAATAGATTCTTTACAAGAGTGCTGAGGGCAAACTCCAGGGAAAGGGTGAAGGGCAATCCCACCATGTGATCTGTGCAACAGGCCTAGAGAGGAAGGCATCTAGAGTCTAGCAGGTAACTAAAAGTGGATATGTTATAATTCGAATGAAGTTGAACATGCTTAAAAGAAATTTACTTATCATGGTTCAAATCAGTTATAATTACACTGAAAACAATGAAATAGAATATAAGACAATAATAAACTCCAAGATAACAAAATATTAAACAAAACCAGAAATTATAAAATATTACCTTACTGCTATGAAGAGCATTTATTTAATTTAAAAGGGAAGAAAATCAAAATAAGCAATGTAAGCATGCCATTTAGATATATTGAGGTAAATGAAATGAAAATGGAAATGAATTTCTTTCAGATCAAGCTTTGTAGAACTATTTGACTCTAAAAGATTTCCATTTATAATGTCCATGTCAATAAAAATTAAAATTAAATTTTAAAAAACACCTTTACAATTTTTCTGTTTCATATTATTACCTTTGTGTGTTTTCAAAGCACATAATAATTTTAACATCATCAACTATGAGTCAGAGATACAGGATTATTTTTTAAAGAAAAGGTGAAACAAATAAATTAGCATAGACAAGTGTGCCAGCTCCACCAGCTCCCATACGAAAAACAAAAACAAAAATAAAAAGAACCTTTAGATATTATACCAGATGTTGATATAACACCTACTTCTTTTCAATATTGCTTACCTACTATTCAGTCCTTGTTTTAGACAATATAATATAAAGCCCTTATTTATATCTTTAATTATTAATATTCTCATTTATACATATACATATGTAATATAAATATATATGAATAAATAATAAAACTCTAGATATGTACTTCATTATAACACTTCAGAATGCATTTCAGAATAAGAAAGAAAGAGAAAGTCAACTAGGCAACTCTCTCTGCTCATACTGAAAGGGATGCATATTGGAAAAACAAAACACAACACCTCCCTGAGTTGCAGAGGCAGGCTTTCCTGGTGCTAGTACTGGAGCTGGCCTGATCAACTTCTTCAAAAGGCGCTTCTCCAGAATTCACCTTTCTTCTTCCATAAGACATGAAATTTAAATCACAAGTTTGCTAGCCCTAGGGGAAAAATCAAAAGTAACATGGAATGAAGTTTTGTTAATGCATTTGTATATATGACTTATATATGTGTGTGTGTGTGTGTGTGTGTGTGTATGTGTGTGTGTTTCTCCTGCCTCTGTCCCTAGTTAGCTTGTTAGTCTTTTGGCTGAGCAATAAGAAACCCTCCTTTTGTATAGGAAAGGATATAGAGTTTTCATATATGTATAATGCTGGATTGTCTCAAAAGATATTTTTCCATTTGCCCAGTACTCTCTAGGCTAACGCGGGGAAGGGTCACCAAAGAGAAAAATTTATGAAAATTCTATATGAGATGAGACAAGGTTGGCATTTCAGGAAATTGAAGGGATATGATTTTTGGAGATTGTCAGATCTAGCCTCATATGAGGAAAAGTATGGAAAAATATGTTGCTATTATGAAAAACAGTTTGGCAAGGTGGAAACAGCTTTGGATTAGAAATCAGGTGACCTTAGATGGATTTTATCTATCAGTTAGCTAACTGAAAAATTTTGGGTGGGTCTCTTTATTTTGTTGATAAAACTTTTAAAATTGGGTTTTGATTGTTTTTCTTTTTTATGTGAAAATTAGAAATTCAGACTGGAAATAATATTGCTTCCAGGTTTATATAATAAGTGGGGTGTGGAGAGAGAAGGTAAAGGGCTATCTCACCACATTCAGGTAGTAGTACAAGCTAGCTTCAATGATAACCTTTAATCATGGTGAAGGTTTGTTTAAATGTCACAAATGAGCCTGTATCTTAGGTGATAATACAACTTCAAAGGATCCTATTTACAAATGGGTTCACACCTGCAGGAATGTGGATTAAGGTTAAGAACATGTTTTTTTGTTAGGGTATATAATTCACTCTACCACAGTGCCTATATTGCATATATGGCTACTGTTATCTTGCCACTGTCAAAGACATTAAGTACTTCATTGCCTTTGAAGTTAGAGATTCAATTACTTCCAATCACATGTATCTGGCAAGCAAAGAAAGTCATTTCCTTCCTTTCACAAATACAGCATCTTGAGTTAAAAACCAACAAGTAAGATCAATAATAAAAATTGCCTACCCTTAGCAAGTTAGCAGTGATGTTTCATATGTTATCTATTATCAAATGACCACCATATTCATTTAGTCTAGGCATTGTTTTGCCACTGCAACTTAATCTATAGACTCTCTAGTATAGAGAGTATTAAAATGTATTTATAAGTTAGTGTATAATCCTCCATTAAAATAAAATAATAGGTGATAAAGAAATGTAGCAGGAAAAAAGTAAGATAATTTAGAGTCAGTAAGAAAAGCATTAATGAGATAATTTTTATATTACTATTTTAAAACATTCTGTTTATATCAGCAAATATGCTTTTAATAGGTCAGTCTCAAAATCCAAACATTGTATGCTGCATAGCAATCAAAATATATAAAATAAAATTTACTTATGAAGAGCCTCAGTTGCACTTTATTGAATTGACACAATTATATTTTCAATTCAGTTTTATATAGTTGAGTATGAAATTTTATGAGGAAAAGCATGTGTAATAAAAACAGAGAAATAAAAAGATTTAAATGTCAGGTGAGAGTACTGTGCATCAATTTTACACCTGTAAGATCCAAAGGGAAGATGTTTTGCATTGTAAATATATTGAAAGCAATAATATCTCCAAAGAAAGCACAGTAAAGAAATGCTAATTACTTTCTAAGTTAGCATATTATTTCTTAATATAGTTACCACCCAATTTAGTCCTAAAAATGTAGCTGGAAAATATGCTATGTTTTTAAAAATATTATGATGCCACTAATTGACATTCACCAATAATTTAATGTTTTCTCCTTCCATTAATTTATTTCTTTTAACTCTTTGTGTTTATTTGTTGTGTTTAGAAGTATGAAAAATCAGAGATATTAATAGGAAATCACTTATATAGCCCAAGATAATTTTTCAGTGCTGCTTCTGTTCTTGTAAATTTTCCAGAATTTGTACTTGCTACCAAATAGCAGCAGGTAGAATGGTCTTCTTAAAAGAAATAAAACAGAAAAAACAAAGCAAAATATCCTTAAAATGCATTAGCAGCTGTAAGACAGATTTAGGTCCTCTGTTGTAGTTATTATTGTCATTTTTATTTCCTTTTTCAGTTATTACTTCATTTATCATCTTTATGACCATATTGAATGTGAGTAGACATTTTTTGTCAGAAATAATTTTGAAACATTGGAAAAGTAGGAGATATAAAATCAAGTCCTTTAATCAATATTATACAAAGTTAGTTTAGTCCCATTGATGAACATACAATCCCATAATTCATACATTTTAATAATTAATTTTCTTGAGAATATATTTTATCACCAAATTCTCCATTTCACTAACAATGGTGATATCTAGAATGCCAAATAAATGTTGTACCACAAGTTATTTTAAGATATGTAATCAACAGAAATATTATATTGTTCATATGTAAAACATGACTAGGAAATTTTCAATAAAAATAGAAATCTTTGGGAGTCACTGTTACATAAATTTTCCTTTCATCAAAACACCAGATATTTCATTCCCTAAAATGATCAGTGTTTCTGGTGAATTCACTTCCATGTTAATATGAGCAGTTGTTGAACTACATTTTAATATGGGTTGAATGTCAAAAGCAGACAAGATTTTCCTTTTAACTTGGCCTCAACTGAACTGGCATTTCTTCTCTGCACAGTAACTGCTTTGCCTCCATTTTTGCACTGACCTCTGAACGTCCTGCTTCCTAGAAAACACTGGTTAGGAGCTGTTGCCTCTCTAGCCTACTCTCTGAATGAGACACAAAAACTACAAGAGTGGGAGATTGACAAAACCAGTGTTTTGGTGGGAGCCCTCTGGAGGGTGTTTTGCCCTCCTCCTCCTTCCCACATCCCTCACTTCAAGTCATGACTAGTGCTTTGTTTTACTAAATAGCATCAATTAAAAAAAAACACAAAACTTTCTTTGTAGTAATCTAAATACAACTCGAAATTTCTCATTTTAACCACATTCAAAGGTAAAATTCAGTGGTATTAATTACATTCACATTACAATGCTACCATCACCAAATTCCATTACCCAAGCTTTTTTTTTTTATTATTACCTCAAAAAACAGTTACTATCTAAACCTTTACTTTCTTTGCCTCCTGTTGCAGTTGGGCAGTTTGATGTAATTACGAATTCCAAAAATATAATTGTATCATGCTTGTAAACTGATCTGTTAATGTGGGCATGATTAAGTTATGATTAGGGCGTTGACTGGGCCACTTCACTAGGGCGTTGAGCCCCACCCCTTGGTGGGTGGGGAATCAAATATAAAAGGCAAGGCAAAGAACAGAGTTGAAGCAGTTTTTGAGAAGCAGTTCTGATGTTGGAGAAAAGGCCCCAGAAGAAGAGAAATGAGCTGTTCGCCTGATAGTCTTCAGCTGACCTTGTGGAGGAACCAGAAGAGCTAAGCCCAGAGAGAAATGCAGCCCCGGGAAGAGAGGAACCCCAGAAGCCTGAACCCTGACAAATGTCGGCAGCTGTCTTGCTCCAACACGGGGCAATGAACTTTGGTGAGAAGAAACTTAACGCTTTATGGCCTGGTATCTGTGGACTTCTACCCCAAATAAATACCCTTTATAAAGACCAATCCATTTTTGGTATTTTACATTAGCACCCCTTTGGCTGACTAATACACCTCCTCCTTCTTCTTCACCAGAAAATCACTTTCTTTCTCTATGATTCTTCCAATAGTATTTTAGAATACAGTTCTCCATAAGAATTTCACAAAAGTATTTTTGATACTATGTCTTCTTAAATCATTCACCTTAATAAGAATAAAGAGAAATGTCATAGTAGAGAAGAAAAGAAATATTAAAATCCCACAAAGTCTCTTTGCTTTTAAAGGAGGGGTCAAAAATTCATAGGGATAAGTCAAATACAGAGCTAGGTAAGTAAGGAAATAAAAGTGAAGGTGACAATTTTATATTATTTTAATTGACAAAGTTCTAGATTACTGTGGATTATTAAAAAAAAAAAACAACAACCCAGGGAATATTGCAAATTTTTAGAATTTACAGTAATGATTTTTCAACAATGAAGAGTGAGTTAATAGATATTAAAAGATAATCTCAAGAGATTTACTTTTTAGGAGGCTAGGCTCTAAAAGGTAATTCTCATCCTACTTGAGGATAGAGTATACACCTAAAATTGCCTTTGACTCCACTGACTCTGTGTGCAAAATTTGTATTTCTTAATTTCCATTTGTAAAAATTAAATGTTTTTTGAACTTTAATACTGAGTAGACATTTCACATTTATTGTTATTAAGTGCTTTTTAGTTTTAAGGTAATATAATACAATGTGTGTGACAATTTGTGGGTGACAAACACATCCAAAAATGCTCAAATGTATATAATTTATAGTTCAAAGAATGATAGTGGGGACATGAACAGAAACAACTCCTATGCAAGATAAATATGGAAAAGACTTATATGGAGGCACAAATGTGCTGGACATATGGAGGAAAAAGGGTCTATTATTGAACTGGAAAATTAATGAAGATTAGATGGGAGAAGTAGTTTTTGAATTGGGCTTTGGAATGAAAGCTTTGTAACATAATGTGCTATTTGTGAAGAAAATTAATTGCACTCTTTTAAATCATGTAGTAATCAGAGGTTATAATGGAATAATATTATTTTTTCTGACAAAATCTCTGAAAGCTGTTGAGTTGAATAGGTTGAGTAGAATATCACCACACATTGCTTAACAATGTGAATGGCTCTATGCCTGATGCTATTTTGAAAAGATGCTTTCAGAAAAATATTGAATATTTTGATTAGGACAAAAATGAACACATTTTAAATAAGACACTCTTGTAGATGGTTTAAAATAACATTGGTAACCAAATGTATCTGACCTTTGAATGTCACAAAATAATGGAATAAATTTCCATTAACCATGGTTAGAAGATGATAAAATTATTTCCTTGCTTACAAATTATCATACAGAAACCATAGTAAAAGTCTATTTTATGTTAAATAAAAACAGTCACAATTGCTATTCTTTTAATAACAAATGGTGTTTTTCTTAAATATTCTTATTTTCCTTTGAATGATCAAATATTAGACCCAAAGAGAATGTTTTATCATTGTCATTCATTACTCACCTCGTAGAGAAACTTAAACCACAATAGCAAAATCGTTCATTGTTATATGTGTATTGATTGCATATTTTGTGCTGAACAACATTTTAGTTGCTAAGGATAAAAAGAATTGCAGAACATGGCTTGAGAGGAATTTAAAGTGCAGTTGATAAAAGAGGAACAATTTGTTAAAAAAACAAAACAAGATCAAACATGCATTACATTACTTGAAAAGAATTTTAGGCTTTCAGAAAACAAACAGGTAACTATGTAAAAGCTGGAATCATGAAAGTTAATATTGAAGCATTGCAAATGGTTACATATGAATAGGCAGGAAAATTGATGTTTCAAGGTGAGGGCAAATAATTTAAAAATGTATAAGAAAAAAGTACAATTGAAGAAAAATGCTGAACTACATAATTTAACAAAAAGAGTAAAGGGAAAACAAATTGAATTTATGAGTACCTACTATATTCAAGGCAATGTGTTATGAGGGTTGTTAATTATTATTCCTAAAATCTAAATGCATTTCCCAAGCACACACCCCTAATAGGTGGCTGCCTGTGCTGAGACTTTAGTTCAGGTTCAAGACTGGCTCCTGAGTCAGTGAATTGCTGCTCTCTTGCTGCCGGCTCAAACTTGCGTTTGTATTTAAGATGGAGTAGCGCTAATTTTGAAATGAATGATATCATATGACAGAACCATTGCTTTGTTTTCAGGATTTTGACTCTATATATTTTTTTACATTTGACAATTTTCCACTATATAATTATCCATACATTTTGATATGCTCACCAATTGGATCTCTGCAAAGACAGATATGAGTGAAAATAACCATCGATATGTAAATAACAACATAATTGTGGTAATTTAGGTAATAGAAGTACAGGCATGCCTCTCCTTGGGGATTAGGTTGTAGTCTTCATGGAAAAGGCATCATTATTATATCTTAATCACTGTGAGTAACTTGAACAATTATAGACTGAAATAGAATTTATTACATTAAAACAGTAGATTGGGAGAAGAAACAGATATTTTCTTAGGAAATTAGCAACTTTCTTGTTTGTCTATTGCTGTGTAACAGATTTCCCCTACATCTAGCAACATAAAACAACAGGTCTTTATAGCTGAATTCAGGAGTGGTTTGCCTGGGTCGTTCTGGCTCAGCATCTTTTCTGAGGTGACATTTATGCTGCTGGGACCTCAGTCATCTCAAGGCTCTACCAGTCCTGAAGAATCCGTTCACATCTATACATGTTGGCAGGCATCAGTTCATCAGGAATACTGTATTTTGTGCAGAGGCTGCTGCTCTTTACCAAGTAAGCCTCTCAATATGGCTGCTCACCACATGTTTGCTTGCTTCCCCAAAGCAAGCAATTCAAGAAAGGGAAAGAACCCAAGATGGAGGTGTAGACTTTTTATAACCTGATCTTGGTAGTGACATACCATCACTTATGCCAAAAGCTATTGGTTACACAGATTTACCTAGTACAATGTGAGGGTAAAGTAAGCAAAGGTGTGAATACCAGGAGATAAGAATCATTGGGGGCCATTTAGAAAGCTGAGATGATTCTATCCTAGTGGTTTCCCCTGGGGAGCAATTTTATCCCCCAGAAAACATTAGGCAATGTCAGGAAATAATTCTGGTAGTCAGAACTGGGATATTGCTACCAGTATCTAGTGGGTAGAGGCCAGAAATGCTGGTAAATATCCTGCAATGCACAGGACAGCTTCCCACAACAAATTCTGCAGCCCAAAATGTTATTAGTGGGGAGGTTGAGAAAAACTGTAGAGCCAAGCTGGAAAATATGTGGGAAGATATAATAAAAATAATTTATGACATGCAATATCTCTAAATATCATTTGCATATATTATTCTAAGGGAAATAATGAAAGACATATTCATATAAAATAGAGAAGCAAAAGTAATATTAAAAATAAAGAAATGAAATAAAGTAATTAGAAAGAAGTTTTTAAAAAATTCATTATATAAAATCGAAATAGACGTTCTGACAATTGAGCAGTTAAAATTTTTAAAAGTTGCTATAAATTTTGCTTTCACATGATCTTGCAGCTACCACTTCTAAATAAGGTAATTTTTTCCAAACATTTTAGTTTTCCTTTTCTCTTTGATTCATGAGATGTTGAAGAATTTTCTCATTAAACAGGAAGCAAGATTATTTTGTTTTACTAATTTTTTTAAGACTTTATAGATTGATCACTGTGTAGCAGAGATTGACATTTGTGAATTTCTACATTTCTTTTAAAAAAGATTGCGGTTTTTTGTATCTAATACATAATTAATTCCAAATTATTCCATAATCAACTCCAAAAAAATAATAATTGTAATGATCTTATTAATGCTCTTTGCCTCAATGTTTATTTATATCTTATGCTAATATAGCAATACCAGATTTCTATGGGTTATTTTTTGTCTAATACATATTTCCAGTACTTTTGTTCCCAACTTTGATGGTCATTATGATTTATGTATGTTTTTAGAAAGGTTAGATATGTAGCTTTCTATATATAAATAACTTTCAGTGCCTACCCAATATACTTTCTTTACTTCTAACTTAGAAATAAACATAGATAGATGGTAGATGGCTGGAAAGATAGATAGATAGGTAGATAGATAGATAATAGGTATATAAATAAATAAAAGATATATTTTTCCATATTAAACTATTCTTTTAATGTTTTAACTCATAAGAGTAGTCCATTTATTTTTATTTATCATTGTTATATTTGGAAAATTATTTACTGTCCTATTTCAATATACTTATTTGCTGCATTTTTCCTCATTTTTCACTCTTTTTGGAGTGATCTTTTAAATTTTTCTTATTTTTCCATTTATTGTCATAGAAGTTAGCCATGCCATTAATATGGCATAAGAGGTTACTTTGCAAAAATTCTTCTGGCTGCAGTAGGGCAAATCTGAAGTAAATCATCCATCTGAATAAAGATCCCTGGTGTGCTCCACCTCACTTCAACTTTTCTCATTTGCATGCTTGTATCATTATAAGATCCTTTTTCACATCTTTTCTTTTTAATCACCTTAGGACTTGCATGCTTTTAGCAGTAATTATTCTAAATATTCAATGCTTATTTAGATCATTCACAGGTTTTTGCTTACTTTAGCCTTTTGCATCCCAGAGGTCTCCCTGTTGAGATTCTTTTTCTTCTTACCAAAACGTCTAGTTTTTCCATTAGATATTGTCTTTTTCCACAAAATGTATAATTGTTTTTACCTGAAAAAAATTATTATATGCTGTCACCCTTAAAAGTTACTTTTTTTTGATCATATAATTACAGGCTGACTTATTTTCTATCAAAAATTTTTTGATATTTAACCTTTTTTGGCATTCATTGTTGATGAGAAGTCACGCAATAATCTGATATTCATTTATTTTTAGTTAAAGTGTCCTTTCTAGCTTTGTGCTAATGCATTCTTTTCTCGTAGTCTGCGTATAATTGTGCAGGTAGGTGTTTGTATGTTTGTTTTACATTTTGAAAAATATGGCTGGGTGCAGGATTATTTTTATTTTTTATGTTTCAGATCTTTTTTGCAGTTGCTACATCTGAAGCATCATGCCTTTCTTTTAATTTTAGATATGTATTAGTCTTTAACTCTGCAGTTATTGAGTCTCCCCATTCTCTATATTTCCTTCCTCTGGGATTCTAATTAGATATATGATCAGGTGTTCTTTTTCTTTCCTCTATAATTTTTTCTCTCTCATCTCTTCACATCTTTGTCTCTGTATATAATATTTTGTGTTCCTTGAGTACCCACAAGAGAGAGAAGAATTGGTATTAAAAATTTTAGGATAGGTGTTCATTTTTCATATGAAGTGCAAAGGCTGAAGAAACCAAATATCCTTCTTATCTTTCTGGGATTAAGTGTGCATTTCTTTGTAGATTATAATATACCTGAGTTTGTAGACCTATGTAGCTTCTAGCTGGCAAAGGGAGTTAATGAAGATATCAGGAATTTGCTATTATGGCAAAGGCTTTTAATACCTTTCCACTATCTATTCTTTTCGTCTTACTTAGAAATGAACCCTGTTTTTTTTTTTCTCTTTTGAGATGACAGTGTGCCTAGCTAAAATGTTACATATCATCATCCTTTGTAGCTAGATTTATCAAAATAAGTTTGGATTTCAGTCCTTTGATAGGAATTTTGAGAATACCCCTGTCACACTTTACATATTCTGTCTTCGTATTTGGGATGTAATTAAAATATCAGGATTTCCACTGGTCATAGTTTGACCTTAAGGATAGTTATTAAGTATTGAAAAAGCTAAACATTGTGTTGGCCTGAGGATCAGATGACTTCATCCAGCCATCAGCAATTAGACCTGAAGTGTATAATCCACTGTAGAACCATGGCCATTAGGACCATGAGAGAGGGCTGTATCACCTAAAGAATGATTTATAGAGAAATCATATTCAAGAAATATGCAATGAAGCAGTAAGGGGTTTTAGTTGGGGAGATAAGTGGTTAAAAGCAATTCTTTTTAGACATTTTCTTTAAAAAGAAACAGAAATATAAGTGGAAGTTAGAAAAATTAACTTCAGATAAGACACCTCTCGCCAGTCTTTTGTTAGAAATAGTGTAGCTAAACAGGTTTACAATGTGATTTTAACATTTTGCACACCCACCAGCAATGTATGAAAGTCATAGCTGCTCCATATACATGCCAGCATTTGATAATGCCAAATCTTTAATTTTTAACCATTTTAGAGCCGAAGTTGACAAAATTTTTCTGTAAAAGCCAGAATTAAATCATATTAGGTCATGTGAGCCATACAGTCTGTGGTGGTTTGGAGCTGTATGCACCCCAGAAAGCATGTCTTTAAACATAATCCATTCATGTGGGCATGAACCCATAGTAAATAGGATATTTGATGAGATTACTTCAGTTAAGGTGTGGCTCACCACAACCAGGATGGGTCTTAATATTCTTACTGGAGTCCATAATAAAAATAATGTAATTCAGACAGAGAAAAAAGTACAAATAGAGCAACTAGAACCTGAACATCAGTAGAACACAGAAGAGATGGGAGAAACCAGGAGATGTAGCTATGTGTTTCGCCATGTGACAAGCTAATGAACAAAGATCCCCAGCAGGCAGCTGCAGAATTCCTCAGTCTTTAGGGAGAAAACAGGACCTTGCTGATGCCTTGATTTGGACTTTTTTTCAGCCTCAAAACTGTGAGCTAATGAATCACAATTGTTAAAACTGACCCATTACATTAATATTAGCCTGAAAAACTGGAACAGATTTTGGTACCAGGAGAGTGGGGTGTTGTTTTAGCAAATACCAAAAATGTGGAAATGCCTTTGGAATTGGGTGATGGATAGAGATTGGAAGACTTATGCGGTGATTTATAGAAAAAGCCTAGATAGCTTTGAAAAGATTGTTGGTAGAGATATGTATGCTAAAGGTACTTCCAATGAAGCACTAGAAGGAAATGAATAATGTGTTATCAGAAACAGTAGGAAAGGTAATTTTTTTTTTTTTAAAGTAGCAGAGAACATGCTAAAATTGAATTCTGTTGTTAGATGGAAGGTAGAACTTGAAAATGATTGTTTTAGTTTGCCAAAGGATTACTGATGCAAAGTATCGCTAAAAGTTGGCTTTTATAAAGCGGATTTATTTGGAGTAAAAGTTTGCAGTTCCAAGGCCACGACAAGTCCAAATCAAGGCACCATAAGAGGTGCTTTCTCACCAAAGTCAGCTACTGTTGTTCCTGATATCCAGACATGTGGCAAAGCAAGATGGCTGATGATCTTTGCTCAGGTCTCAGCCTTCCCTCTGGGCTCACCATCTCTGAGAGCCCAGATCCTGGAGCTCAGCTATGAGCAACCAGGCATAGGGCTTGTCTCTTTCTGGAGACAAGCCTCTTGGGGGCTTGGTGTTTCAGCAGTCCTCTAGTCCTCTCTCACATGGCAGGATCAAAAATGGCAGCTTCCTTTTCATGTACCTCCATTTTTGTCATACCCAGCAAGAGGGCAGAGACTCAACCTGAATCACATGTAGTCTAATTGAAAGGGTTTTACACCCACAAGAATGTATTATTTTACAAACAGAAGCTTTCCCTTTTTGGGATTCATAAAATAATATCAAACTGACACAATGATTAAATAGGATAGTCAGCTGAGAAGATTCCCAAACTAAGTGGGGAAAGTGAAGTCTGGTTTCTAATTGCAGCTTCTAGTAAGATGAGAAAGGAAAGGAATAAGTTGATAAATAAACTCTTAAACACAAAGAAACCAGAAATTGATGGTTTGGAATCATGTAAACTACATGCAAAGACAACACTTTTTTAGAGAAAGGGCAAATTGAAGAAGGAATGACTTCAAGGAAAAAAAACATGGAAGCTGAAGTCTGGACTGAAGAGATATTCTCCAGCCAAGAGAGTGGGCCCAGCCACATATGTGGAAAGTGAGTGTCCTACCCTGTCCTTGGAAGGAGCAGGCCTTCTGCCCCATTGTTCAGGGAAAGTGTTGCCACCCCAATGCTTAGAGATGGTGAGGCCTGTGTTCTGGTATTCATGGAGTGCCTGGTTGCTATTCTTATGCTTGAAGAGTAAAGGGTCTGTGTTCCAGAGTTTGAGGAGAGTTTGGACACCATCCCAATGCTTGGAGAGGTGGATTCTCACCCCTGTGTTCAGGGAGAGCATGGCCACAGTGCTTGGAAGGGGGTAGCTGCTGCTCCATCAGGCCCAGAAGACAAAACATCTATTTATAGGTCACTCTCAGACCCGAAAATCTAACTGAGTTTTCCCTACTGGATTTTGGAATTATTTGGTACCCCTTACTCCTGTTTCCCTTCCAATTTCTCTATTCTGGAATGTAAATGTTTATCCTATGCCTGTACCTCCATTCTATATTTGAAGCAGAGAACTTGTTCTCTTAAATCTCACAGATCCACAGAGAGGGGTTTGTGCCCCAAGACAGACCAAATCCATAACCAGTTTTGATAAGACTTTGTATTTAGCATTGTTTCTGAAATGACTTAAAGTTTTTGGGATATTATGATATAATGAATGTATTTTGTATGTTGAAAGAGCATGTCTTTTTGGAGTCTAGAGTGTGGTGGTTTGGAGCTATATGTATTCCAGAGAAACATGTTCTTAAATATAATCTGTTCCTGTGAACACGTTGTTAAGTAGGTCTTTTCTGATGAGGTTGCTTCAGTTAAGGTGTGGCCCACCTCAATCAGGATGGGTCTTAATCCTTTTACTATTGTTCTAGTTTCTGAAGATTGCCAATGCAGTATATCAGAAATCTGTTGGCTTTCATAATGGGAATTTATTAAGTTGAAAGCTTACAGTTCTGAGGCCATGAAAGTATCCAAATCAAGCCATCATCAAGAGATGTTATTTCACCAAGTTGCAGCTGTGGGTGATCAGACATATGCCAGAGCACAATACCAATCCATTCATTTCTTCTGATTCCTCTGGGCTTCATCTCTTCAACTTTGAGCCGTTCCACAGACCTAGCCTCTTGGGACCCTCTTTCCATGCCTCTGTGCTCTGCTGTTTCTAGCTTCCAGCCTCCAGGACCTCTCCTTCTGTCTGTGAGGCTTTTTTTTTTATGTGTCTGTTCATTTTCAGCTTCACCTGAATGAGAGGGGTCACATCTTAAGATCTTACTTGTCAAAAGAGCTTACTTACAATGAGTCCACACACAGAGGAATGGATTAACTTCAAGAACGTACATTTCTGGGGTCCATACAGTTTCAAATTATCACAATTGAGGTCCTTTATATGCAGAATGAAATTCAGACAGAGAGAGAAAGCCAAAAAGGGAGTATCTAGAAGCTGGGCACCAGTGGACCCTGGAAAAAAAGGGGTAGACCAGGAGACACAGCCATATGCTTTGCCATGTGACAAGCAGCCAGTCCCAGAACACCAGTCAAGGAGCGAGCATCCCCTTGATGATTCCTTTAATTAAATAGTAATAATAAACTTTATTTTTACAGAAGTTTTAGATTTACAGAAAAATTACACCAAAAGTATAGGGAATTCCCATATAACCCCCCCCACACACACACGCACATACTCACACATCCACTTGCATAGCTTCCCCTATAATTAACATCTTATATTAGTGTGGTTCATTTGTTACAATTGATGAATCCATATTCATACATTGTTACTAACCAAAGTCTAATTTACATTATGGTTTGCACTTTGTTTTGTACAGTTTTATAGGCTTTTTCAAATGTATAATGCCATGTGGCCATCATTGCAGTATTATACAGAACATTTTCACTGCACTAAATAAAGCCCTGTGTGAGGATAAGTTCCATCCCCCAAAACAAGTAGTTTCTACAACTGTAAGCCAAACAATTCTTTCCGTGTGCCCCATAATATCTAAGTCCCCTCTCAGCCTGAAGCAGTCAGACTGGACATCATCCCAAATCCCTGAAGATTGAAGAATGAACAAACATAAGGAAGGAGTGTAACCACAGACCATAGTGGATTTATTGTTAGTGTTGTTAATATCTTGTGTTAACAGAAAAACTTGTAAAACTGATATAAAGATAGTGGTTGCCAGGGGTTCAGAAAGGAGGGGAAGGGACACCTTGATTTGGACTTTCTTTTAACTGCAAAACTGTGAGCTAATAAGTTCCCATTGTTTAAGATGACCAGTTGCATTGATATTTGCTTGATTAGCCTAGGAAACTGAAACACAGTCTGTGTTGCAATTACTTAAATTTGCTATTGTAGCTTGAACACAGCCATAGTCAATACACAAACAAATGCCCCTAGCTGTGCTCCAATAAAGGTGGCAGGCCAGATTTGCCCTGTGGACCATAATTTGCTGACACCTTTTCCAGAGAATGTGTATAAGTATTTGTATAGTTTTAATTTGCATTTCCCTGATGACTAATAATGGTAAGAAATGTTGTATTTGGTATATACACACAATGGAATACTATTAAGCCATAAAATGGAATGAAGTTCTGATGCATGTGACAACATAGATCAATCTTGAAGACTTCATGTTAAGTGGAATAAGCCAAACACAAAAGGACAACTATTGTCTAATCTCACTGATATGAAATAATTAGAATAAACAAATCAATAAAGTTGCAGGTTACCAGGGGACAAGGAGTGTATAGAGTACAAATGGTTAATGCTTAAAATGTACATAGTTTCTATTTGGAATGATAGAAAAGTTTTTGAAATGGATCATAGTGATGGTATCATTGTGCACATAATTAGCACTGAAATATATATCTGAATATGTTTAAAAGGAGAAATGTTAGGCTGCATATATGTTATTTGAATAAAAAATTTAAAAATAATCCATGGAACTGTATAACACAGAGTGAACCCTATTGTAAGTGATGAACTATAGTTGATAGTACAATTACAAAGCTGTGCTTTTATCAGTTGTAACAAATACATAACACCAATGCAGGGTGTTAATAATAGGGTGGTAAATGGGAATCTTGTATTTTGCCATTTTATGCATGACTATTGTGTAAACCCATAACTTGTCTACAAAAATTATTCTCTCAAATAAAGACAATATGGCCATTTAAATTACTGTTGCCACATCTTTAGTTAAATTTAACCCCCAAGCTAATATTACATTGAGTTAATTGATAAATATTCTTAGGTTCCACCATAAAATAGTTATATATTCCTGCTATTTTTCATACATTATAGAGTATCTACAAATCAGCAGCTTTAAAAGGATGGGAAAAAGCTTTTGCATTTGTTAATGTGCACGCTTATATTGAGTGACAATATGGAAGGTCACCACTGTGACTTTGTTTATAAAGAATAAAAAAGTTCAATTTTGCTCTCAAATAAGATGTATTCGATTGTGCCAGAATAAAAATATTAAAACAGAGAACTGAAAATAGAGTATAAGAATAGAATGTCTGTTAAGAAATGAACTTTGTTTGTCTAAGGTTATAATACCTACAAAAACAAGATGAAAAGAATCAGATAGTTTGAAATTTTGAAAAAGTTGGTTAACTATAAAGAACATATAAGGAGCAAAAAGACTTGTGAGTCATTTACTATAAAATATTATATAAATAATACATTAAAAAAACATAGAAATATAATTTTAAATTCTTTCTGCTAAATTAGCCATTAATCTGTGACCATGACAGTTGAAAAAATACCTCAGATACTGCAAGCCAAAGATTGCCACATGCTTTTTTGCTTCTAATTTTTTCTTGGAAAAATATCTCTCTGCTGATTTGGGGTTTGTTTTTGTTAACAGATGCCTCCTATCAATTAGTCCTCTTATTCCTAAGACCTTTGTCCTTGATAATCACCAAATATAAGATGAATTCTTGAGAAACTGGCATAATTAACAATCCACATCCAAATTAAAAGAACAAAGCCACTTGTTTATTTAAGATAGATGCAAATAGACAATTGAACATGTTTTCCTGGTCTAGATTTGGAAGTCCAAGTATGGCTTTTAAATACCTTTTAAATTTTAATAAAAAAAACCTTTCCTTAGTGTTTATATTGCAACAGCCAAATTTGTGATCTTCAGGATCATTTATATTTCTGTGTATCTCCTCTCATGCCTGGTGATTCTGAAATCAATCAAAAGCAACAAGAAGACCTCATACTTAAAAATGTGAAAACAATGATTATTAAATAAACAATACATGTTCCTGACCTATCAGCCAGTGGTACAGTAGTGGATTAATAATACACCTCAAAGATAAGAATCTATTTTCAGCTTCTTCTAATAAATCATCATAAATTGAGAACTGAGAATTAAAAGAGAAAACCACAACTTGCAAAACTGTAACATGGATTCAACCATACAAGAATAACTGATATCAGACTTGTCTAACTTCAATACGCACCTAAAAAACTGGACAGACTATTGTTTTCTGACATTAAATAAAGGGCATCAATGGACTGTGATACCTAACAGAAGGAAACAAAGTTTATGCTGACAACATCTCAGCTTTCAGCATGAAGGCACTTTACAGAACACAGTGCTTTTAGTTAGAAGAGAAGATCACAGTGCTTTCATTAAATTAAGGACACAAGGATCAAACTTCAGGGACGTGGAGGAGACTGAGATTCGTGTGGCAGAGTACCAGAGAGAAGGAAGCTACAAAGAGCAAGAACTTCCAAAATCTGCATCCGTGTCTCCTTTGTTTCGGTCTGAAGAGACGTAGATGCAAAAGGTAAGACTTCATAAACCTAGGAAAAGAACAACTACCTGGGAAAATATAATTAGAAAGGAGACGTAAGTGGAAAAATTCCCAAAACTCCCATACGGCCACAGTAAATCATTTAGAGTGGAGAGATATTTTAAATACATAAGGAATTTTTTAGATTTCCCTGAAGAATCAAACTTTAGCATTAGAGCTAAACAAGCGCTGGAGAGAGAGTGACTCTAAATTAGCCCCAAATAACTTTCAAATGATCAAGTTGATATAAAAGTTAATTAACAACTTGGTAAAATATGACACAACAAGCTTCACATAAACATACATGTATACATAGGAATATAAATATCTTCACATATATGACACAACAAACTTCAAATATCAATAGTAAATAACCCAAATATAAATGGGCAAAATATTCTAAAAGGCACTTCACCTTTAAAAGATGTCTTATGAATGGCCAATAAGTATCTGAAAATATGTATATAGCACATTTTGTTTATTCACTTATTGGTTCATAGGCACTTGAGTTGCTTCAATCTTTTGACAACTGAGAATAATGCCACTATAAACATTGGTGTGCAAATATCTGTTTGACTCCCTGCTTTCAATGCTTTGGGTTATATACCTAGAAGTGGAATTGACAGGTCATATGGTAATTCTGTTCTTAATTTTCTGAGGAAACACCAAATTGTCTTCCACAGTCACTACACCATTTTACTTTCCCAAAAGCAATGAATGAGTGTTCCTATTTCTATGAATCCTCCCTAATACTGATAATTTACCATTTTTAAAATAGGAACCATTCTAGTGGATGTGGATTGTGCTTTTGATTTTCATTTCCCTAATGACTAATGTTGTTGAACATTTTTTCATGTACTTTTTGGCTATTTGTTTACCTTCTTTGGAGAAATATCTATTCACCTCTTTTGCCCATTTTTAAGAGGTTGTTAATCTTTTTGTTGTTGAGTTGAAGAATTTCTTTATATAGTCTGCATATTAATCCTTTTTGGATATACAGTTTCCAAATATTTTCTTCCATTTTGTTAGTTGTCATTTTACTTTCATGAAAAAGTCCCTTGAGGCACAAACAGTTTTAATATTAATGAGTTCCTATATATTTTTTTCTCTTGTGCTTGTGCTTTGGATGTAAAGTCTAAGAGACTATTGCCTACCAGAAGATCCTGAAGCTGCTTCCCTACATTTTCTCCAGGAGATTTATAGTTCTGTGACTTATATTTAGGTTTTTGATTAATTTTGGATTGATGTTTGTATAAAGTGCCATATTAAGTCTTTATATCATTTTATGAGTTTCAGAAGAGTAAGCCTTAGAAAAAGACATCCCTCATTGCAATTTTATTTGATTAAACATAATTGTATATATTTGTAATCTTAATATATATGACCATTGCCAATTTATAATGCAGGAGGTTTAGATAGTTAAAACACAAGAAAATAAATTCAATGTTTATACATTAAGATATTAATAAACTATAATAAAATTTGGAAAACATTTATAGTTGTTTGAAAACAAATAGTACCTAACTCTAATTTGTACAAAGAACCATTTATTTTTTAGAGATATAATATATACTTAAAAAAAGGCATCCAATTTATAAACCTCTGTATTCATACAGAAAATATATACAGACTTTTAAAAAATTTTGTTCCACTCTCCTTATCCTATAACCTAATTATCCAACCGTTATCTTAAATCACATTTAAAACATTCTTTTCAGTGTTGATGTTGCAACAGAAAAAATTTTCTTAAAAGAACTAAAATGGTTAAAATATTAGTTGTTGTTTTCTGGGGGAATTTCTTATGAGCAATCTTGCTCATTTTGAAAGTGTCCCAAAGAAAGCACTGTAACTTATAATTGCCCTTGAAATTATGCCATTTAGAAAGAGAAACATAAAAGTGATTATAATAAACCAGGATTCTGTCCAGAGAAAGTGCAAGTTTATCAACTGATAAATCCGTGAAGAATTGGCTTATAGTAAAAATGAAATATCACTTGAAAGTCTCTTGGGTCAGAAATCAGTAACCTCTTTGAAGGCAGAGTATGTGGAGAGGTGCTGTCTCCCAAAGCCAATTTCATATATACACAAAAGACTTGGAAACATTATGGTTGAGGTTTTGAAAAGGTTCCTCAAGGCAATGTATACAAATGATACCAATATGACTTGAGCTTCAGAACTTGATAATCCTTGAGATGAATTCAGAAAACCGACAAATTGGTTATTTTTCAGTCTCTTGCCAATCAAACCTGCTCTAATGGACATATAGCAATGTAGACAAGAGAAAGTTTAGCTAACGGCAATATTTTTGTAGGCATTCAGCAAACAAAATAAACATAAATATTGATCATATAATTAATAGTAATGGGGGTTTTATTCTTAGACAAAGTAAATTAACTCAACCCTGGAAGTTTCAATGAAAAGGGCCAAAGCTTTGATGAAGTATAAAACTTTTGATGAATAGGTTAGCCTTGGGCAGGTAGAGGCTCACAGTTTGAGTTCAGTCACTGAGCCCATAGCCCTAAGGAGTGGAATTCAGACAAATCTAGTAAAACATCCAATTCTTTAAGTCCACCAGCCAATTGCCACCAGAAACATACATCTATTCAAACAAAGCGAGTTTTTTGCTTAGCATAACAACTAAGAATATACACCAGGGAAACTAGGAAATGTCTAAAAAGGGAGGGAGTTAGTGAAAGATGCTTAAAGGATTTGGGGAACTAAAGTCAGTCAATAAAAGGTATTGGCAGGTTTGGTCACTTTGCAAACCAAAAATTCATTTGAACTGTCCGTAGCTTAATTGGTAACTGTTTTTCAAGTCATAGTATAGCTTTTTAAGCTTTGATTTCTATTTCAATTCTTATATACTTTTTTATCAAACATTCTTATGTGTTGTGTAGTAGGTGTCTATTTTGAAGGATATAGCATGTTAAATATTGCAAGAAATGGAAATGTCACATTGTTTTGAAAATGAAAAAAAAATGTATTTTTAAATATATAAGACCTTACATTCATCTTCACGGTGATGAAGGGCTCCGGTTATTGATTTTAGACATATTCTACTTTTCTTATATCAAGGAACACCTGAAATAGTAAGATTCTTAATCCAAACATATCATGTAAAGGTAGGCCATATTTAAGTAAGCATAATAACATTGAATATTCGAATCCTTGCTGCCTGAAACTAGGAAGGTTATTCAATATTGAATGTTATCAGTGATTTTGCATAATTTGGAAAATTTTTTGGTGTCAACTCAACCTAAAAGTGTTCTATTTTGGTTAAAATCAATCTGGGAAAATATTTATTTCCCTAGAGAGCATGGAGAGAGAAGTCATATACAGGCAGGTATAGTACATGTAATTTCAGAGCACACTTTCAAGAAGAGTAATATTTATTGCATGAAACTATTCACTATTTAATACTTATACAATATTTGGGACTATTCATAAATTCTGACCTGTTTTATTACAGGCAAAGGTCATAATAGCTTTCTACTCTTGGCATATCAGTCCCATTACAAACCTGAGTCATTTAGACTCAAAATTCCATTTCCAGTCTAGATTCTGGTTTTCATAAAAAATATATTCTGTAACTATCATTGTTTATAGAAATATGATTAATTCTGCTAAGGGTGACCTATATAACAGTCCTAATATACAGTTAAGAGGAAGATATTTTATGGATTTACATCTGAGTGTGTGTGTGTGTGTTTGTGTGTTTGTATGGGTCATATGTTTGTAAGTTATATGAAAATGTGAAGGGAGGTTTCTTGGCTAAAGCCATCTGATTAATTGTGAGCTAGATGATTTTCCAAACTAATTTATTCTATCTATAATATAAACAACATGAATAATACTAGTAGTTTGTCATATAAAATTACAATAATGAATGAAAAATAAAACCAAGCTTTCTATTTTGCAAATGTAATATAATGTATAAGTATAAAATAATTTAAAATACACATGTATCAAAAAAAGGTTGGAAATGTATTTTTGACTTTTTTTATTAGAGAAGTTGTACTTTATAGAAAAATCATGCAGAAAATATGGAGCTCCCAGATCAGTGATGATTTTAAACTATGTATATCCCAGAAAAACATACTCTGAAATTTAATCCTTTCCTGTGGCTGTGGATCCATTGTAAGTAGAACCTTTTGACAAGGCTACTTCAGTTAAGGTGTGACTTACTTCATTCAGGATGGCTCTTAATCCCATTACTGTAGAACTTGATAAATAGAATGAATGCAGACAGAGATAAAGTCACAGAAGCAAGAAGATAATCTCAGCAAAACTCTAAAGAGAAGGGAGAGATCAGCAGACAATGTCATTGCCTTGTCATGTGGCAGAGGAGCCAATGATTACTGGTAGCCAGTCTTCAAGAAGAAACCATCACCTTGATGATGGCTTATTTGGACATTCTCACAGCTTCAAACTGTAAGCTAATAAATTCCCATTGTTTAAGACAATGCATTTCATAGTATCTGCTTTAAACAGCCTAGGAAACCAAAATAGATACCAAATATAGAATCTGTTTGGATACCAAACAGATACCAAATATAGAATATGGATGCTAAAAGTACTTCCGATGAAGTCTTAGACAAAAATGGTGAATGTGTCATTGGAAACTGGAGAAAGGAGATCCTTGTTTTAAAGTAGCAGAGAACTTGGCAAAATTGAGTTCTTATATCAGATGGAAGGCAGATTTTGATAGTGATGAGCGTGGTTTTTTAGCTGAGGAGATTTCCAAGCTAAGTGTGAAAAGTGGAGGATGGTTTCTCCTTGCAGCTTATAATAAAATGCAAAAGGAAAAGGTTAGCCTGAAAACTGAACTCTTGGGTAAAATGAAACCACATATTGATGGTTTGGAAAATTCTGAGCTTCTGGAAAGTGAGTCCCCAGAGAATAGTGCTCCATGTGAGGTTTAACTGAACATGGAATCAGCCATTTCAAACCAAGTCAGGATTGGAAATGCAGTTATCCAGAAAGGATTTGTGGAATGTACTTTTGTGTGATGGTTTGGGCTCCTGTGTACAAACAAAAAACCAACACTTTTTTTGTGAGATCTTTATGAATAGAACAACTACCCACCTGGATTAAAAGGGATAGGAAAGGGACAGATTGAAAGAAAAATCACTTTGAGGGCAGGACCATGGAAATTCAGTTCTGAAATAAAGACATCTTCTTGAGCCAAGAAAGTAGATGTACCCATGTGTGTGGAAAGGATGAGTATGCCCTGGCACTTGGGGAGGGCAGATCTTTTGCCCTGCTATTCAGGAAGAGTGCTGCTGCCTCAATCTTCAGAAACAGTGGAGCATATTCCCTGGGAATTGCAGAGTCTGGCCATCACCCACATTTTCTGAAAAAGTGCCCCAGAGATTGTAGAGAGTCTGGCCATCACCCAAATGTTTGCAGAGGATGGGACTTTCACTTCAGTGTTCATGAATAGCATGGCTGCTACACAGACAAGTGGAAAGTATGGGACTACTGCTGCATCAGGCTCAGAGGACAAAACCTAATTCCAGAAATAGCTCTCAGACTTTGAAATCTAATGGAGTATGCCCTGCAGAGTTTTGGGATTATTCGGGAAAGCTTATCCCTGTTTTCCTTCTTATTTCTCCCTATGGGGATGGGAATGTTTATGCTTAACCTGTCCTTTCTTTGTATATTTAATCAGAAAACTTATTCTTTAGGTTTCACAAGTCCATAGATAGATGGGGATTGTGCTCCAAAAGACCACACCTATAATCAATTTCAATGAGACTTTATACTTATTACTGTTTCTGAAATGACTTAAGGTTTTGTGGATATTGTGATGGAATGAATGCATTTTGCATATAGACAGAATATGTCTTTTGGGGGTCCAGAGGATGGAATGTGGTGGATTCAAGCTGTATGTATCCCAGAAAAATATGTTCTTAAATTTAATTATATCCTGTGGGTGCACCCATTGTAACTAGGACTTTTGATGAGGTTACTTCAGTTAAGGTATGACCCACCTCATTCAGGATGGGTCTTAACCTTATTACTGAAGTCATTTATAAACAGAATAGATACAGAGAGAAAGAAATAAAGCCACAGAAGTGAGAAGCTGAATTCAGTGAAACCCAGAAGAGAAGGGAGAGACCAGCAGACACTGCCATGTGCCTTGCCATGTAGCAGAAGAGCCAAAGATCACCAGCAGCCAGTCTTTGGGAAGAAAGCATCACCTTAATGATGCCTTGCTTTGGGCATTTTCACAGCTTCAAACTGTAAGCTAATAATTTCCCCTTGTTCAAGCCAACACATTTCATGGTATTTGCTTTAAGTAGACTAGGAAACCAAAACACCACTCTATTATTACCACCTTGCATTAATGTGGCACATTTCTTACGATTTTTCATGAAAAACACTTTTAAAATTGAGCTATTAACTACAGTCCATCATTTACAATAGGGTTCACTGATTGTGTTTGTATTAGTCAGCCAAAGGAGTGCTAATGTGAAATACCAAAAATGAGTTGGTCTTTATAAAGGGTATTTATTTGGGGTAGAAGTCCACAGATACCAGGCCATAAAGCATAAGTTTCTTCCCTCATCAAAGTCCAATGTCACATGTTGGAGCAAGACAGCTGCCGACATTTGCCTAGGGTTCAGGCTTCTTGGATTCCTCTCTTCCCAGGGCTGCGTTTCTCTCCGGGCTTAGCTCCTGGTTCCTCCACAAGGTCAGCTGTAGGAGATTAGGCGAACGGTTCGCTTCTCTTCTCCTGGGGCCTTCTTTCCAACATCAAAGCTGCTTCTCAAAGACTGCTTCTCAAAAGACTGCTTTAACTCTGTTCTTTGCCTTGCCTTTTATATTCGATTCCCCATCCACCAAGGGGTGGGGCTCAACACCCTAATCATAACCTAATCATGCCCAGATTAACAGATCAGATTACAAGCATGATCCAATTATATTTTTGGAATTCATAATTACATCAAATTCCCCAACGGTTACAGTGTTGTACAGCTTTATGTGGTTGTTGTTGCTTTTTAAATTTTTATTCTATAACATAAAAACAACTTAAAACTTACCCTTTTTAAAAATATTCTAATACCTAATTGAATGCTGTTAATTACATTCACAATGTTTTGCTACAATAACTACCTCTAATTGCAAAGACTTTTCCACCAATTCAAAGAGAAACTCTGTACAATTTAAGCATTAACTCCCCATTCTTTACCTCCACCCCAGCCCCCAGTAATTTATATATTGTGTTTCTGACTCTGTGAATTTCCTTATTCTAATTATTCCATATCAGTGAGATCAGATAATATTTGTCCTTTTGTATATAGATTATTTCACCATGATATCTTGAAGGTTCATCCATGTCACATGCATCAGAACTTCATTCTTTTTTATAGTTGAATAATATTTCATTTATGTATATACTACATTCTATTTATACACTCCTCGATTGATATATAGTTGGGTTGCTTCAATCTTTTGGCAATTGGGAATAATGCCACTATGAACATCAGTATGCAAATATCTGTTTGAGTCCCTGCTTTCAATTCTTTTGAGTATATACTTAAAAGTGAGATTGCCAGGTCACAACGTTATACTATTCTTAACTTTCTGAGGAACAGCCAAACTGTCATCCACAGTAGCTGCACCATTTTGCCTTGCCACCAGCAATGAAAGAGTGTTATTATGTCTCTGCATATTCTCTAACACTTCTAATTTTCTGATTATTTAGTAGTAGACATTCTAGTGGGCATGAAGGGGTATCTCGTTTTGCTTATGATTTACTTTTCTCTAATAGCTAGTGATGTTGAGCATCTTTTCATATGCTGATTTTTCCATTTCCATATCTTGTTAGGAGAAATGTCTATTCAAGTCTCTTGCCAATTTTAACTGGGTTATTTGTCTATTTATTGTTGTGCTGAAGGATTTCTTTATATATTCTGGATACTAAAACCTTATCAAAAACCTCCCCAACAACAAAGCCAATAATAATAATAATTAAAATTAAATTAAAATTAAAAACAAAATTGCATTGTGCCTTTCATCACCATAAGATCTGTTATCTTTTATGTATACTGACAAATTCTTCTCTATGTTCCACAGTGTCTTTTTTTTTTCCCACTTTATTTTCCAAGAGGCTTTAGGTTACAGAAAAGTCACATAGAAAATATAAGGTATTTCCATATACTCTGCCCCCCTTGTTTCCACATCCTTTGTTATCAATAACATCTTACATGAGTATAGTACATTTGTTACAATTGATGAACAAATATCAAAACATTGCTACTAACCATGGTCAATGGTTTACATTATGGTTTACATTTTGCATTGTACACTTTTATAGGGTATCATAAAATGTATAATGGCCTGTATGCACCATTATAAGATCGTGCAGAACAATTCCAATGGCCCCAAAAGCCCTATGTTCCACACATTCTTCCCTGCCCATAGGTTCAGAACCTATGGCAACCACAAAGCTTCAATTTTTGAAGAATAAGATTTATAGTCACTTGCATTAATATTTAGGGCTTAATATACTGGTATGTTTACTTTTATTAGGCAATGTCTATTATTATTTTGGCTTTGTTTTTGGGGAGTTTTGGATTGCAGAAGGATTCCAACTGTGGCAGGGGAGGATCACTGGTGCAGGGTATCAGTGGTGGTGGGATATGTGGGGAAGGGTGCACCTGAGGCATGTCTTTATGGAATATAAATGTGTGCATATGATCATGGGGTGTTGGCTCAAGGGGTGGAGACATACACAATAACTAATGGAAAATTGAATTCCTATCCTGGGGAGTCCTGCTACTCTCTAATAGAGTGGCAAGAATCTCTGGAGGACATGGGAAGTGCCTAACAAAGGAGGACAGATCAATATGCCAGCCCCTTGACATTGATGCTTGTACTTATGAACCTTTTTCCTATGAAATTGAAACTTAGCCTAGTAAAATATATTGCCTAAAAGTTACCTCCTGAAAATCTCCTTGTTGCTCAAATATGGCCTTTCTCTAAGCCAAACTCAGCATGGGACTTGACTCCTAGGAGTGAGCCTCCCTGTCACCAAGGGATTATTACCAAGCACCAACTAGTGATGCATTTGGAAAAAAAACCTTGACCAAAAAGGAGAAATATTAAATGCAAATGAGTTTTTATGGCTAAGAGATTTCAAAGTGAGTTGGCATATCTCAGGAGGACCTCACTGACGGCCAGAGTAAGCAGAGTTAGCACTATAACCATTAAATATATGTCTCAGAGGCTTAAATTTTCTAGCTGTTCGAAAGCTATTTGTGTCCTGAATCACAACAAAGTTGCAGCCAACACCTGCTCTCCAGTTCATCAGACTCACCCAGAACAACACCCATCCCAAAACCAGAAAGTATCTACAAATGCAAGCAAGACAGTTCCATCTATCTGGCCCATGGGATCTAAGCCCACACTTAATCAGAATCAGATTGGGCATCACCATGCCAAAATCCTCAAGATTAAAGAATGAACAAACATAAGGGGAGAATGCAGCTATGGACTAAAGTAGACATTATTATTTTAATAATGGAAGAACTTGTAACATTGATATAAAGACAATGGTTACCAGAAGTTCTGAGGGAAAGAGAGGGAAGAATAAGTGTAACATCGGACATTTTTGGGACATTGGAATTGTTCTACATGATATTGCAATGACAGATACAAGCTATTATAATTTTTGTCAATGCTTATAAAATTGTGCAGTGCAAAGTATAAGCCATAATGTAAACTATAGACCATGGTTAGTAGTAATGCTTCAATATGTGTTCAATTGTAACAAATGTACCACATTAACGAAAGAGGTTGCTAATGGAGATAGTAGGGGAGGGGGAGGGTTGGGGTATATGGAAATCCTTTATATTTTCGATATAACTTTTATGTACTCTAAAGCTTCTTAAAAAATAAAGAACAAAAACCTTTATTGAACATGTGGTTTCCAAATATTTTCTCCCATTGTGTAGGTTGTCTTATTGATCTAATGGTAAATTCCTTTGATGCACAAAGGTTCCCATTTACCTATTTTTCTTTTGTTGTTTTTGTAAAGTCTAAGAAAGCATTGCCTAATTCAAGGTCCTGAATGTTTCCTTATGCTTTCTTCTAGGAGTTTTATATTTCTGGTTTTTATATTTAAGTCTTTGATTTATTTTGAATTGATTTCTCTATATCGTATATGTCTACCCTCATTTTTTACATATGGAGATCCAGATTTCCCTGCACCATTTCATCACAACTTCTCTGAGACTATTTCATATTAAAAATGATGCGCTTTCAGACTATTGTGAAACAATTTAAATATTTATCTAAAATTTATATATTAAGAAATGAAATAAAAAATATATATATAAGCATATAAGTTCATCATGCTAAGGATCTTATCACTTCATCTTAGTTATAATTTTTTTAGGGGACATGAATGAATCACACAACAACCTCATCAGGTTGAAATACAAGAATAAGACCTGACATACAAGGCTAGGCCAGATTTGAGAATTTGTGAAAATAATGTCTCAGACTCAGCTGATTTTGCTTAGACTTTATTTTACTATTAAGCCAATAAGGAAGCAGTATAAAGGACACATACAAGATCAAGCTAGATGAGTTAAGAGTGAATGAAATTCTACATACATTGCCTTCTGTTTCACCAGGAAATGCCACAACATCTGTGACCTCAGGAGTCACATAAAATTACATAAAATATGCCTGGTCAGAGGATCCCAGGACCACTAGTACCTTCTTATACACTGTTTAATTTGAAATGGGTGCCTTAGCCCTCTGTGGTCAATCTTATGATCATAAATGAAATTTCACTTTGTCCTATGCATTCTTTGTTTCATTTCTTGCTGCACCATTGGGCTTGCTCAATGTTTCAATGAGGCTAGCTGTATACAGTGAATCTCAGTACAAAAAGTGATATATATCACTCCATCAGCAAAGAAAAAAGGACAGGCTGGAGAGTGAAAAATTAGCAATGTTACAATGAGAAGAGGCAGATAACTGAGTAGAGAGAGAAAGAACAGGGCACAATAGACATTCAGCCAAATGGTGACCCAAAGAAATCAGAATGTACTAAACTCAGATTGGATGACATTGGAGGAAAGAATACTCTGGTTTGGTAGGAAAGGTAATTTAGTATAAATAAATATGGTGATAAGAAAAGACCCCCAGAAGCCAGATAGTGAAAATGATTCATTTGAGAAATAAATTAATTAATACAGGAAGGAAAACCAGAAGTTGGCAAATGATGTTGAAAAGGTGGAGTTTAGCCAGAGGGAGAGGAAAAATGCCATGTAAGCACAATTCCCAAAATAAAATCCTGCAAGAGTATTGAGTGCTATCTTGTTGCATACTCTCTAATCTTTAAAATACTTCTGAGTGGGCAAGATTCAAATTTGTATTAAAAATTCATATATTAGTCCTTACAATCCAATGTTTTCCTCTCATTATATCCTTTGATTTTTCATAAGTAGACTCTATCCAAGAAGCATTTTGATTATTTTTGCTAAATGAGAAAGTTTTGAAATCCAAAAGATTAGAAATATGCTCTCAGAAAATTATTAAAGATTTAGTGAAAGCAGGAGTGAGAAATCAGAGTAATTTCAGAAGGAAAATTTGATCTTAACCATAAAAGCATATTTTGTGCTCATATTTCCCTTAATTTTCACATGGTATACAATACATATTGCTAATGGACTCCAGTGTGTGAGGTAGTCAATCATGAAGATTCAATGTTATCATTTCAGGGGGTTTTCTGTGGTCTCATTCAAACTTCATCCAGAAAAGTGAAAATATATCATGGTCATATATCATGCTTTTCACTTGCTTGCTTTCCACCAAAAGTATTTTAGAATGAATAATTTATATAATACAATTGGACATATTTTGGTAGCTAGAAAGATACATTAATGGGAGTAACTAACTTAAATAACGATTACTTTTGTTAGACACCTTTCTAAACATTTGTCATTTAATTTTTATAACAACTTTATGGGATAGGTGTATTTATTATCTCCATTTTAAAGATGAAATAACTGCTGTGCAGAGAAATGTTTTTACCTGCCCAAAGGCAAACAGCTAACAAGTGGTAAATTGTTATGTGAGCATAGGCTGTCTGGCTCCATGAATCTGATCTAAACCATTCTCCTATGATGCTTTTATTTAGCTAGAGATAAGTCTACAGATGTAGATATAAAAATAGATAAGGTTAAAAATATAAAATAAAAATGTACATATAGAAAAAAATATGTTGTCCCAACTGCCATAAATACGTCATATAGAATACTCAAGAAATGATGTATCAGAGAGAAACTCAAAAGGAAACTTTAAAATAATGTATAAAAGGTGTAAGAATGGAAGCAGAGAGAAGAAATGAAGAGATTTCAAAAATCAATCAAGGAGGAGATGTAGCTCAGTGGTTGAGCACCTGCTTCCCACATACTAGGTCCTGGGTTCAATCTCCAGTACCTGCCCCACCAACAAAATTCACTGGATTAATTGTTTTATATATATATATATAAAACACAGACCTATTTTGATAAAAAATTAATGGTTTTAGAGAATTCACAATGCAGAATATAAATTTCTTTCTGTTATATATTTTCTGGAATAATTGTTATCTCTGAAAAATAACGAAAGCTCTATATATAATATCTGGGAACTAGGTAAAAACTTTCATAAGATATAAAAAGGGCTTAATCCTGTTTTGAATTATATACAAGCCAAATTTCATCCCCCCCCCATAATATTCTGCATAATTTCTCTAACCCATGAAACCTATTAGACACTTACAGTTTCCTGGATGTTTATGGAATACCAATTGCCTGCAGTTTGTGATATATATTTTTTGATTCATAAGAATTTCCCCAGTGTGTTTCACAAATATTTAAATTGTTTAATATTTGGCATAAAAGTTTTCCCATTTCTTTGTAGTTTATATAATGTAAATACTCTTTTATACATTTTAATACATAATTATTATTTAAAAAGCACCAGGAAAGTATACAAGTTTACTTTTTTTCACCATTGCATATACACTAGAACAGGTCGGACAATAATGTTGAATTGAGTTTGGTTCAATTAAATATATTGCATGTAGAAAAAGTATTAGAATAAAGAATTTAATTTGAAAAGAATACATGTCCTAACTCAGAGTTATACCAAGCTATTAGTATGAACCTAGACTGATCCTTTCTCATATTTACAAATGATCAGGAAGTCTGATCCATAAGACAAGCTAATCAAATATTTGCTTATTGATATATTTATATTCCAAATGGAAAAATAAATATACTGTTTGATTACATGAATATTTTATAAATGGACTAGCATGAAAATTTAAAAAGATAAAGTAGCATATTTTGGCATTTTTACTTTAAATATGATAAATTACAAGTCCACTGGTCAGTATTACTATATATTTTGACTGTTTAAGATGCCTTATTTTCCACCAGTTTAAAGATAAATGACGATAAAGGAAAAACTATGTGAAGAGCAAGTAAAGGTGAACATGTGATGCAGCTAAAATATTCAAGGTAAAATTACAGTGGATTTTGAAAATATTTCAAAATCTTTTAAAAAAATATTTTCTTAATAGCTCATCCTTCTAAAAGTGAATTTCTTTACGTACATGATGTATGAGCAGTTTGAGCATATATTTTCTCCTGAAGAGGCCTAAAATTTACAAAGGTAACTTTTTCCTAAGACTTCTAGAGGGTTGTTTTTCATGGATTTGAGCCTTGCATAACATACTTATTCCAGTTGCAGCGCCCATTCCCTGCCATTCTCACATTAGCCTCACATCTGGTACACTTTCCCGCTTTGTGGTGACTGGGTTATTATGATGGCTTCTTTTAGAAGTGAAATCAGGAGAGCGCTGCTGCCGTCACTCAGGAGCCTCCTGTCTCATGCTGCACCAAAGCTGATCAGGTAAACTCAGTGCAAAGGAGACTTTGCTGTCCTACTGGAGCAAGAGAAGAGATGTCAAAAATTGTTTTTTTCTCATGTTTGGATATAAAGAATGCCACTAAACCTATAATACATTAAAAAATATAAAACAAAACTCTTGATACTGTTCAAAGGAAAATATATTTTTGAGGATTTCACAAAAATCATTCTGAAGGCATATAAAAAATTGAATTGTTCCAATCTGAGGTAGTTATCTAATCTTAAAAGCTTCCTCAAGTCTTTTACTTCCATATTCCTCTAATGTGGATATCTATACCATCCACTTACTCACCCAAGGCAGAAAATGCTTCTAAATTGTCTCCCCTGGCTGTGTTTCAACAGAAGCATTCCTTTTGTTAAAATGATAACATACTATTTATTACAATTTATTATAATTTTAGTTGAATAGTTAAAGTTTTTTATTTCTTCACTAGGCTGTACATTTTTCATGAAATGTGCATGTATAATTCTAGGGACTAAAGTTCTCAAACTTCAATACTTGTGTCATATGTATATATACTTTTTTCCTTTAAGCAGTTCTCTTTTTACTAATATAAACAGTTTAAAATAATATTTCACAGCAACTAATGTGAAATAAGTGGAAGCTAACCATATACACAAATGTTCCTACATTTAGCTGCTGAAGGCGATGATTTGTCACCTGCTGTCTCTCTCCTAAAAAGATTAGCAAGTCTTAATATCATTTTAAATACATACTTTTGCTTGTTGATGTTGTAAAGGCATAAAATAAATTCTATTTGGTGCCTTGTTATCCTGCCTGGTTTAGTCATAAGTTTCCCTTTGATCTGCCACCCTAGTTAGCCCTGCCCTGGGCAAAACTGCAACTACCAGAGCCTGTATGTATCCTCATATGGTTTGGAGAACAAGAGCCGCCCTTAGCTTTTCCAAATGGCTTTTGCCACTTCTTCCCTGAGTGGCTCCTTGCCCTTTTGCACAATACATTTACTAGCAAGGCCTGTGTCTCTATATAGCTTGGATGATAAGAAGCTGCCGTCAGTTTCTCCAAAAGGCCCTTGTTGCATTTGCTTTTGGCACCATATAGTTTTAAATCTCCAATCCCTGGTATCCATGGCAAAGTCCTCCCTCTTGCCTCTGGGTCTTATAGGCAAGAGCCTGGCACCCACTTATGTTTCTTCCCCACCTCCCCTCCACAGCTCCACAGAACCTCACAGAAGCCTAGGTTAAATAAGGCCAGTGGGCCCCTCTGCAGCCTAAAGTCCCTCCTCTCTTCCTCTGAGGACTTTGATCCAATGAAGCTGATCTTTCATTCATTCTCAGCTGCCTGTCTATCTATGTTTGTGCCTCATCACCCAAAGAACTTTCACAAAATATCCAAAACAGATGTAATCAGAAATATTGAAAGAAAATTGAAACGTGAACAGGTTTCTCTCTTAGTTGGTTAAATTTTTTGAAGTTTATGTATATTTGAAATTCAAATTCTTCTTGTGCATCCCAGGAAAATATTATCTCATGTTCTCTCTGTACCTCACATACAGACAGGAAAAAGCTATAAGGATTTGAATTAGACTGAGGGTATCATTGACTTGACTACACTTTTTAAAGGCCCTACGTTTGATCTTATATATACACAAAATCTGAAGGTAGGCAGTGGAGGGCTGGTAAGGTACCTCTCACTGGTGAAAGGACCAGACATTGCTTTATCTTCCTGTTTTGATGTGTATGGTTTCAATCTTCAAGGCCAAATCATGACCTTGACTGCTTATGTATTTTATCCATGTTATCTGTATCATGGGAAACCGGAATGAGAAAGGAAAGAAAAGGGCCCCCTACTGAGGCAACTTCCTTTCCGTATCTTTCCCATACAGCATTTTTGCTCATGTTTCATTGACTAGAACATAGCCACCACTCCTAGCTGCAAGGGAGGATTGGAAATACATTCCTTAGACCAAACACGTTGCTGCCTTCAAATAAAATTGCTGCAAGAAAGCAAGACACAATCAATAGAGCGGCGACTAATAGTATCTAACCTCATAATAGTGCCCCAGCAGGGCTTACCACATGATATCTAACAGCTACTGAATATTTGCAACATCTTAGAAATTATACTAAGAAAAATACACATTATCTCATTATATATGCATAACAACTTTTTGTGGTATATACTCTTGTTTTTCCCATTTTATAAAGGAATAAATTGAAATTAAGTTTGAATAACTTAGCAAAGGCCATAACTAATATGTGCTCTAAACACTTATTAGAGGCTGTACTTATAACAACTATGCTATACTATTAAATAAATTCCCATTGAATCTGAGCTCACTCTGCATCCATAGAACAAAATTACCTTGCACTTATCATGAAAAAAACAAAACAAAACAGCAACAAGAATGAATTTGATGTATTATATCATAGATATTCTGCTAATAATAATGTTTAATGAAAACATGGATGTAAGAAAAAGCATAGATAACCCCATGTCTGGTAATATGATAAATTAGTCATACTGACTCTCCCACTAAAAGCAGGTAAAATTTCCAGATAAATTATATATATATCCATATAATTTGAATGAATAGCAATTTGTAAAATATTATCTAGCCACAAAATTTAAATGAAGCTGCTTTTTTTCTGAGGGAATTAGCAATACAAGTGAATATAAGTCATAAGTTTCAATTTTTTTTTGCCTGTGTGCTGCCTCCGAATCCATTTTACTTTGGCTAAGCCACTTGCCTCAACATTGACCTTAGGTCTATTTAATAAACAGCTTTCCATCCCTGGGACATAGACTCTCCCAAAGTTGAAACCCACTTCTGTAGCCACCACCCACTCTACCCACAGGCCTAACCCAAAACCCACAGCTGCTCTCAAATAAGATAACCATCCCCACTGTTCTTAGAGGAACCTCAGTCCCTTCCCTTTCCTGTGCACATGTTCTTTAAACTAACCAATCCTTGACACCAACAAGAAATCTACTAACCTCTACCTCTGGGCCACGGTAAAGGCATAAGCCCATGGGTCCTTCTCACTCCTCTTGTGTACTGCCTTACCTCTGGCTGAGCCACTGGAGCCAGTTGTGCTACAATGGACCGCTCTTGGCACCTCTCTCTCCCTGATACCTATGAGTAACAAATTCACTTTTCTCATGCATTTGACCTCACACTCCCTTTGTGTATCCCTGACGGCCACCCAGATCCAAATTTAAAATTCAACTTAACTAATTCAAAACAAACTGTTTTTTCAGTTTGTACAAGATAGAAGGCAAGATTCTAGTGAATAATGTGTGATTCTCCCTATAAAAAAAATTGGACATAAAGTATTTCCCACAGGCCCACCTCCATATCTTCAGAGAAATATATGGAAGTAGACTGGGTGGTTTGTATTGGGGAGAAAAAATCAATGGGAAATTAAGAAATTAACCAAAAGCCAGACTTCACGTTGATTTGTCGTCTGAATTTATATAATCTGAGGTTAAATAAAAGGTCTCAGTGGTCTTAATGCAGAAGATTCAATTTTTTTCCTATTTATTTATTTATTACAGAAGTTGTAGTTTTACAGAAAAATCATGCAGAGTTCCCATATAGTCCCCCGCACATACTTGCAGACTTTTCAGTATAATTCACACTTTGCATTAATGTGGTACCTTTGTTACAATTGATGAAACGTTATTTTTATAATTATACTATTGACTATACTCCATAGTTTTCATTAGGGTTCACTGTGGTGTATAGTCCTATATTGTTGCGTTTTCTAAAAATTTTTATTCTATTAACATATATACAATCTAAAATTTACCCTTTCATCCACATTCAAATATATAATTCAGTGGTGTCAATTACACTCACAATGTTGCGTTACCATCACCACCATCTATTATCAAAACTTTTCTATCACCCCTAAACAGAAACTCTACCAACTGTGTATTAATTCCTCTTCCCTATCCCGACCCAGTCCCTGTTAATCTGTATTTTAGATTCTGATTCTATGAATTTGCTTATTCTAATTAATACATATCAGTAATGTCATACAATATTTGTTCTTTGGGGTCTGGCTTATTCACTCAATATGGTATCTTCAAGGTTTATCCATGTTGTTGCATGTATAAGAACTTCATTCATTTTTACAGATGTATGATATTCCATTATATATAGATACCACATTTTGTTTATCCATACATCTGTTGATGGACATTTGGGTTGATTTTCCTATTGGCAAATGAGATTAATGCCACTATGAACATTGGTGTGCAAATATCTGTTCAAGTCCCTGCTATCAATTTTTTTGAATCTATACCTAGAAGTAGGATTGCTGGGTCATACAGTAATTTTATACTTAACTTTCTGAGGAACTACCATACTGCTTTCCTCAGAGACTGAACTATTTCACATGCCCGCCAACAATTAAAGAAGGTTTCTATTTCTCCACATCCTCGCCAACACTTATTTTCCACTTTTAAATAGTAGCCACTCTAGTGGGTGTGAAATGCTATCTCATTGTAGTTTTGATTTGCATTTCTCTAATGGCTAATGATGTTGAGCATCTTTTCATATGCTTATTGGCCCTTTGTATATCTTATTTGGAGAAATGTCTTTTCAAGTCTTTTGCCCATTTTTAATGTTTTTTTCTGTCTTTTGTTTTGTTTTGTTTTTAGTTGTAGGGTTTCTTTATATATTCTGGATATGTGGCTTATTCTGTGAAAGTTATTTAGCTTCCTTTTCTTCTTTCTAACGAGCATTTGCTCACATTCTCATTTTTCTCAGAGGTAGATTCTGTTTTGCCCAGCTCAGTATGCTTGCTTAAAAAACATCGTTTTCCAAATATAGACAATTTGACCTTGGGTATGGTGTTTCAGCAAAGTGGGAAACTAAAACTTCTATAACTAACATTTAGTGGAAGGTAAATGATTTGTAGATTATATAAGCAAAACAGCTAATAAAACTATTGCCTCTACTCTCTTGATTATCAGGTGTGTTCTTTTTGAAACCAAAACTTTGGGAGCATGTTATAACTATTTCTGCAGTTCAATTGTTGCATTCTAGAAGGGAGGTTGAAATGATGCATAATTTATACTTAGAGTGCTCTTCTTAGGGATTCTTACTGTTACCAAGCAATGGTGACACCAGTATTTTGAGAAAAGAAAGAATTTTATTGTGAGGTCAACTAGCAAGGAGATAGAAGTCAAGCTCAAAATCTGTTTCTTCGATCCCAGAACTACTGAAGATTTATAGGATGGAAACATAGAGAGGTGGGGATAGTGATGGGGATTTCGCTTGGCATTTTCTGTTTTGTTTTTTTACAGGACTGTTTATATAGGATAAAAATAAGCTTGAGGGCTGGATCTTATCTTCCTTGTTGAGAGATCCTCTCACATTTCATTTGCTTCTGATGACTCCTCATACCCATAATTCTGGTTCCAAGGAAGGTGATATTTTCCTAGTGTCTCAAGGATCATCCTAGGGTCAAGAGGCAGTATGTCTGTATATGTTCCAGTTTCCCACCTGTGGCTCAGTTTGACTGCCTGTAAAACAAGCCCAGGAAAAAATTTTAGTTATGGGAGAGGAAAAAATTCTGATAAGCAGGTTTTGGTCTGAATCTTGATTTTCAGTTAAGACTCCTAGCTATCTCACCCATGGTTTCATTACCAGGAAGAAATGAATTGTGGTTGAATTTTAGCCCCTTGTGATGTTAACCTTTTGGCAATCAATTATATTTATAACCATAAGTGTCACATAACAAACACACATATGCCCACAAACACACACACACAATCAACATGCCAATAGAGTGATGCATAATGTTTATAAAGTTCACTAGTATTATCATATCCCACTATCCTTAAGTTTTTGGTTTTGCAGTGCCATCCAATATCCTCCCTTCATTAAGTGGCTGCAATGTGGCCCAGTGGGTAAAGGAATGAATGTATGATTGTTTTAAACCATATCATTAATACATGGTTAAAAGAAATGAGTGGAGTTTTCTGGCATTTGGAAATTTAACCAACTGAGAAATGGTATTGCCATGTTTTGTTTTGTTTTACCCAAGTAGGTTATGTTGATATTGATTAAGTATAACATTTATTACCTACATTGAAGAATGCTGAACAATAATGCCTAGATGGGGTCAGGGATAAAACTAGAAAAGAAATGAGAAACTGGAGGTTGTGAATTCTGAGAGTAATCAAAGAAAATTTAATTTAGCCTTATGAAACAGCACTGGATGAATTATTTCAAAATGACATTGGATTACTCTAGATAAAGATTAATGAGTGAGCCTGCAGTGATACTTGTGATAATTAGATCAAATTATTTAAAAATATATATTTTAGATAAAGAATTTATGTATTTCCAACCAACAAGGCATATAATATATAAAATACAAAGAAAAACTGCAATTATGTATAAAATACAAAGAATAACTGCCATGACAACAGATTATGAATAGATCATTTTAACTCATTGTCTTGTTTGAACATGACAAAGTAAATTTTTTTATAAATCTCTTGTGGCTCTAATTCCCATGGACATAAATAATTAGGCTACAATTAGGTACCTGATATAAAGGCTAGAATCCATTTGCTGATGAGCAAACTAGAACATGATCTAGTGAAAAATGCATAAGTAAACAAAAAACAAAAAATTAACAAAATACACTAAAATTCTCTGTAAACAAGGATAAGTGTTAATTATCCATAATGATGAGATGTAATGTCCTTGGAATTTCAATGGTGACTACAGTGAAACTTTTAAGATTATAATGAAAATAGGAATAACAGAGGCAGAGAAAAGCCGATTCATGGAGAGTATTTCACTTGGGTTAAAAATGATGCACTTGAGCAGTGGTTCTCAACCCTGATGGGATTATTTGGGTCACTTTGGGAACTTTTAAAAATTCCAATGCCAAGGCCCAATTTCTAGAAATAATGACTGGACCTGGATGGCACCTTGACATCAAAATACATTTTTTAAAACTCTGCAGATGATTCTAATGTACAATCCACATTAAGAACCAGTGCATTTATCTCAAGAAACTCAAGCAGCAGAAATCCCTAAATTGGTAGGCTTAGACATAGTGCTTGTCTCCTGGACATCTGTTGTATTAGGGCAAGTTTCAAAAGTCTGTAACAGAAAACTTCCCCAAACACACAAAGTATATCTGTCTCCCATGTAGAAGTCCAGAGGTAGCCAGTCCAAAGGTAGTAAAATGACATTGTTGTTATCAGCTACTTGGTCTCCCTACTGGAATTATTTTTCTAAAGGAGAAGGAAATATGAGTACAAAAGAAATGAAAAAAAGAGGTGGGAGAAGGAGAAATGCATTGGAGAGGCAACAAACACTCTCTGAGACGTGGAACATTGCTCTCTTCCTGTCCTTAGTTAGATCCCCTCTCAAATACATTTGGGAAATCATGTGTTAAACAAAGCTAAACACGTTGCTTTACTGTGGGACTTCTCAGTCTTTAACATATTGAAGACCGTTCTGAATGTCCACAAGGGAAATTGAGGAAATAGAAAAGAGTATTCATGGTTTTCCAAATTTATTTGAAAATAACAGCTTTCAAATTAACCCAATCTCTCTCTCTGCCTCTCTGTCTCTCTCTATCTGTTTCTCTTTCTCTCTCTCTCTCTCCCTCTCTCATCTTCCTCTTTCTTTAAAATATGGTCTGTTCATTATGTAATCATGTCACCCACTAAAAGCAGGATCAAGTTCCAACCCCTGGTCCTGTGGGTGTGATCCTATTTGTAAATAAGACTTTTGAAGAAGTTATAATTAAGGTGTTTCCAAACTGCATGAGATTGGGCCTTAATCCTATATGGCTGAAGTCTTTACAAGCAAAGGAAATTGGGTATGAAAGAGGAATCCAAGGGAGCCTTCAGAAGTTGGAAGTCAACAGAACCCTGAAGAGAAAGGAGAAGATGGTGCTATAAGCATTGTAATGTGATGGAAAAGCCAAGGACCAGCCAGTTCCTGGATGCCACAGTCTTCAGGGATAAAGCATCACCTGGCCTCAAAACCATGAACCAATAAATTCCCATTGTTTAAACCAACCCATTGTATGGTATGTTATGGTATTTGTTTTAGCAGCTAGGGAACTAAGCTATGATCTAAATACAGAGAAAAGCAGTTTGGAAAACACTGCAATGCAATTTTCATTATGGTTAACAATATATAGTAGGTATCCGATTTTTCATTTCTACCTATTAATAATTTAAGTAAAGTGTAGACTATTGGATTTAAATATTTCATATATCAAAAGTAAAAATTTAAATTTATAATTATGTTGGCTATTTTTATATTTAGTTATATTTTAAAAAATACGACTGTTTTATTTTCAAATAACCCCAAGGAAAAATGATGTAGTTAGCCCTTCATCATAACATGTTTTGGTCATCCCTAATACTGCTGTTTGAACAGTGGCTCCTGGTTACTAAATTAAATAAGGACGATTATATCATGTTATAAGGGATTAATTTTTTCATGTTATGTCTCAAGGAGATATAGCTATTTACTTTGGGAGGAGCTTAAATACAACGTCTTTTACATGATTCAGATTCATGGTCCTTATTCCAATGAAAATATATGTGAATACTATGACAAAAATGCAGGATGAACAGCACATTAAGGGAGTCTAAAGGCATTTGTATTCAAGCAATGATTGCAAAGGGCATTTCATTTAAATAACATCTATTAAACACTATGTTTTAGGCAGAATGCTATCTGCATGGACTGCAAATTATTAATGGGAATGAAGCCTCTATGGAAGTGGACTCAGCAAAAAAAAAAAATAACATTTCAACCAAATCCCCAAGAAAAAAAGAAAAAAATCTGAGATCTTGTTATTAAAAGCTCCAGAAACAGAAGCATATAGAAGATATTCAGAAACGGAAAAACAAAAAATTTGGACCTGACAAGAATTATTACTACAGTTACAAAAATTAAAGATTATTTCCCATTTTTTAATTTTTAGGGATAAAGATTACAATTGGCTCTCTGATTGTCTTAGAGTTTGTTCAATATATGTATAGTGTGGATCAGATATTTTCAACACATCTTTTGTTGCTTTCATAATGTCCTGAAATAAATAATCTCATAAGATATGTTATATAAGGTTTCCTTACACATGGCTCTTCTGCCCTTTTTATTTGAACCTATAGTTAGTACTAGAGTTGATAGGTGTATGATAGAGTTGCAACACTTACTCTCCAGTTCAGTGGACTCACCCAGGACAATTAACAAGGAGATGGTAATGGACAACGACCATCCCAAGGAACAGAGAGAGAGTCTGCAACTGCAAACAAGATAGTTCCATCCATCTGCCCAATGGCATATAAGCCCCTTCTCAATTAGAGGTGGAGTGGGCATCACCATTCCAGAATCCTCAGGACTGGGAAATGAACGATGGACTAGAGTAGACTAATTGGTATTCTACTGTAGACTTATTGTGATTCTAGCAATGGAAGAACTTTTATCATTGATGTGGAGGTAGTGGCCACTGGAGGTTCTGAGGGCAGGGAGAGGGAAAAACAGGTGTAATATGGGAGCATTTTCAGGAACTGGAAATTATCCTGAATAATATGCAATGACAGATACAGGCCATTATATATATCTTGCCATAACTTACAAAATTGTGTGGGAGAGAATTTAAACTATCATGTAAACTATAATCCACACATAGTGACAATGTTCCAATATGTGTTTATCAATTGCAACAAATATACCACACTAATGAAGGATGTTGTCAATATGGGAAAATGTGGGAGAGTTGGGAACGGGGCATGTGGGAATCCCCTATATTTTTTATGTAACATTTATGTAATCTAATTATCTTTTTTAAAAACAATTAAAAAGCATAATTTAAAAAATGTCCTAGCTTAGTTGTTTGTTACCTCACTATTTCAATCAGGTTTCTGGCTCCCAAAATAAGTAAAGTGAAAAAAAAAAAAAAAAAAAGCAGAGGTCATAAAATAGTTTTATCATGACTATGTATACTTTACATATCATTGTGAACTTATTATAATTATAGGCCAAATTATCAAGATAGTCTAAAATTTTGATATTAGTTGGATATAATTTATTTTCTATATACAAATGTTTAATCATAGAAAAATTTTAATCAAAATGTTGTAAATATAACTACAGCTGTTTAATTAAGTAAATTTTTTGTATTAGTCTGTCAGCAGAGTACTGATGTAAAGTACTAGAACTCTGTTGGCTTTTATAAAGGTTATTTATTTAGGGTAAAAGCTTACAGTTATAAGGCCCTAAAGAGTCCAAATCAAGGTTGCGTTTTCACCAAAGTCAGTTGCCATGTATTGAAGAAACATGTTTGCTAATCTTTGCAAGGTTTCAGCCATCCCCTTTGGGTTTTCTCTCTCTTGGCTGCAGGCTGGTATAGTGCTTGTCTCTCAGGGCTTCTTCTCTTTCTAGGCATTCTGTATTTTCCAGGTCTTCTGTATTTTCTCTTCCCAAGGTCAGCTGCAGACTATCAGGGGAATGGATCATCTCTCCCTAGGACCCCAGGATAGGAAACGACAGAGTTCTCTCTCTTCCTGTGTGTCTTGTTGAGTAAGTGTCCATTTATATCAGCCCACCAAGGGGGTGGGTACTCAACCTGAGTTATGCCTTACTGAGGTAGTCCAATCAGAAGTCTTAAGTTGATTTTATTGAGTAAACTTAATCAGAGGCCCCTCCCTGAATTTAATACAATCAAAGGTGAGTATCAGACCCAGAGGAATAGATGAGTGTACAACATAGTCTTTCTCTTTTTGAGATTCATAAATAATCTCAAACTGTCAGAATCCTTATGTTGAGAATACACTGGACATTTCCCACTTTGGTATCCTCATCAATGACCAAACTATAACATCTATGTATAATCCCAGAATACCCTCTAGGAAGGTATGGCAGTCTGAGGTTCTTTTATGAATCACAAAAAGAGAAAGATTATGTTTTGAGTTAATTCATTCATGTGGGTGTGAGACCCTTTTGATTGGACTATGTCAGTGAGGCATGACTCAGCTGGAGTCTTACTGGAGCTGATATAAATAGAAACACAGAGATAGGCAGATACACACAAAGAAGGAAGCCACACATTGATCCTGCCATGCAAAAGAGAGAACTGCAGGAAAACAGAGAAGTCCTCAGGGCTGAGAGAAGTCCTATAGTCTGTAACCAGCAGACCACAGAGGCATGGAAAGAGACCCTTGAGAGGCTGAGCCCATGAAGTAGCTCAAGGCTGAAGAGACAAGCCATATACCTGATAGCTCACAGCTGAACTTAGGAAGAAAGTGGAACATCCAAGGCTGAGAGTGGAGGCCTGATAAAATACAAGCCCTATGCCTGGTTGCCTATAGTTGAGCTCTGGGAGATGGTAGATTCTGGAAGGTAAGACAGAGACCTTGACAGAAATTGGTGACCATCTTCACCATGTGGCAGGACACCAGAATCAACAGAACCTGACAATGGTGAGAAAGCATCTCAGAACTGTAAGCTTTTACCCTAATAAATTTCCCATTATACAAGTCAACCCATTTTTGGTACTTTGCATTGCCAGCCTATGGCAAACTAAAACAGAGGATTTATTAATTTTTATGTTCATAAAATCAAGGGCTTTCATTATAATATTATACTTTTATAGATAGCCACAGTTATAATTTAAATAATTATTTGTGTACTTATTTGATGAATTTATATCTCTTTAGCAGAATAAATACTTGATAAGAGCAGAGAGTGCATTTCTCCTTTAAAATAAATATCCTGGGCCTAGGACAACTTACATAATAAAAACACATTTTTTTAAGGAATGAATAAAATAAAACCACATAGAAAGACATATCCAATTATAGATGCCTTTAAATTTCCCAGGCCTTCATTTTCTTAGACTTTACTAATTTAAAATATCATACTTTTTAATTTTCTATTGTAGTAACCTATATACAATGCAAAATTTTTCCTTTTAACCACCTTCAAATGTACAATTCAGTGGTACTAATTACATTTACAATAATGTGCTACCATCACTAACATCCAGTATCCAAACACTTTCCACTTCAATCAGAAATTCTGCACCCATTAATCAATAACTCCCCATTCCCCTCACTGACCCCTGCTTATCTGTTATCTACTGTCTGTCTCTAGGGACTTGTCATTTCATATTAGTGAGATCACACAATATTTTTCTTTTTATGTATAGATTATTTAACTCAACATGATGTCTTCTATGGTCATCCATGTTCTGGCACCCAAAAGAACTTCATTCCTTAATAATATCCCATTGTGTATTGTTTTAGTTTGCAAGCTACCAAAGGTAATATACCAGAAATGTGTTTGCTATTACACTTGGGATTTGTTAGGTTGCAAGCTTACAATTCTGAGGCAGTGAACATGTCCAAATAAAGGTTTTCTCCTTGAAGACAAGCACATGAAGGCATCTGCTGGTCTATCCTTCTCTTTCAGGTTTCATTGCTACAGCTTTTGTCTTCATCTCTCCTGGGTTCTGTGGATATCAGCTCCTTGCTCTATAGCTGTCTCTCAGCTTCTGTGCCTTTCTTCTGAGCTTCTGTGTCTCTCAATATTTATCCCATGAAAAAAGGGCATTAAGTAAGAGGATTACGATCCACCCTGTATCAAACACAACAGAAGTAATCTAATTAAAAAGTCTCACCTACAGTAGGTTCACATCCACAGGAATGGATTAGCTCTAAGAATATTATTTTCTGCAGTCCAGCCAGCATCAAAACATAACAGGTATATACCACATTTTGCTTATCCATTCAGCTGTTGATGGGCATGTGGATTGTTGGGTTGTTTCCATCTTTGGGCTGTTGTGAATAATATTTCTATGACCATAAGTTTACAAGTATCTGCTTGAATTCCGACTTTCAATTCATTTGGGTACATACCAAGAAATGGCATTGCTATATTCAGCTTTCTGAGGAACTGCCAAATTCATTTCCATAGGGCCTGCTCCATTTTACAAACCTACCAACATTCTCTTTATATTTATTTTTACCTTATAATTTCTAGAGAATGTATACATATATTTTATGCAATCTTATAACAACCTAGATATATGTTCAAGACTAAATAGTATTTTCAGTTAGAAAGTGTTGAATCTGAAATGTCAGATGGCAAATTGCTTTGCCAATAAATACTGGGTTAGTGGCAGAGTGTGGACTAATCTGGAATCCTTAAAATTTTAAGACTGTGCCAATGTTTGCAATCTAGTAAATGTGGCAAAATAATGCTACTGATGTAATATAATTCAATTAGGGACATTTATTAGAAATTCATATATTGAAATATGGAAATTTGATTACTTTTCCTCAGTAAATATAAATTCATAAATCACTTAATCCATAAAATCACTAGTAAGTATTGTGTAGATTTTATATATTTAAAATTTATCAGACTTGAAATTATCCTCTATTAGTAGTTTGTTGAGTTCTTACATGAATGGGTGTTGATGTCAACAAATGCTATCTCTGTATCTAGTGAAATGATCATTGTGTTAGTTTGCCACAGGGCTACTGATGCAAAGTACCAGAAATTGGGTTGGCTTTTACAAAGGGGACTTATTTGTGGTAAAATCTCACAGTTCCAAAGACACAAAAATGTTCATATCAAGACATCATCAGAGATGCTTTCTCACCAAAGGTCAACTGGTAAGAGCTCCTGAATTCCTGCCATGTGATGAGGCAAGATGGCTGGCCTGTTGGTTTCTATCTCTACTTTCTCCTGGAGCTCAGCTGTGGATAAATTAGGCATCTCTCCCTGTGTCTTGGCTCCTTGAGCTTCTTGGGGCTTCTGTGTCTTTCTGCAGCTGTAGGTGAACCTGGAATCCTCTCTCTCACATGGCTGGGTCAAAATGACCTAGCTCCCCTTTCTGTGTGTCTCTGTCTCTCTGTGTCACCATTTACATATGCTCAAGTAAAAGGATGGAGACTGAACTTGAGTCACACTTCACTGATGTAGACCAATCAAAAGTAATCTAATCAATAATAAGAGTTCTTCCATTACTAGAATAATAATGTCTATTGTAGAATAAAATTAAGTATACTTTAGTCCATTGTTCATTCTCCAATCTTGAGGATTTGGGGATGGTGAGCCCCACTCTGCTTCTAATTGAGAGGGAGCTCAATTAGAAGCAGATAGATAGGACAGATGGATGGAGCTATTTTGTTTACAGTTGCAGACACTTTCTGTTCCTTGGGATGGGCATTGTCCATCATCATCTTGTTCGTTATCCTGGGTGAGTCCAATGATGTGGAGAATAGGTGTTGCAACTCTGCTGAAATTCAGGGCTCAACTGACACAGGGACAGATCAAAGATTTAAGTCTCTGGGACATATATTTATCAAATATAGTGCTAATTATAGGTTTAAATAAAAGGGGCAGAAGAGCCATGTGTAGAAAACCTATAAATGAGTCTAACTCTGTTACACTAGGGAGCATAAATTCCAAAGTAAGGCCCACTGACAGGGTGCTGAATTCCTGAGCTGTCTGCCCTGGATGTCTGGATGTCTCTAGAGGCCTCAGAAGCTGTGCTATTTGAGGCATTGTTTACTTTGGCAGTCAATGAGATCCTGCTGACACTTGCATAAGTGTAACCTCTGGAATGACTTCATGACTCACTTTGAAATCTCTTAGCCATAAAACTCATTTGTATATATCATTTCACTCTTTTGGTCAAGGTGTTTTTCCAGATGCTTTGCTAGTTGGCACTTGGTAATAATCCCTCGGTTCCAGGGAGGCTCATCCCTGGGAGTCATGTCTCATGTCGGGGAGAAGGTAATGCATTTATATGTTGAGTTTGGCTTAAAAAGAGTCCCCATTTCGGGACAAGGAGGATTTCAGGAGGTAACTCTTAGACAGTATATAATACTAGGCTAAGTTTCAATTTCACAAGAAAAGATTCATAAGTACAATGATCAAAATCAAGGGCCTGGTATAATGTTCTGTTTTCCTTCACTAGGCACTGCCCTTGCACTCTGGGGATTCTTGCTGTCCTATTTGAGAAAGTAACAGAACTCCCCAGGATGGGAATTCAATATTCTTTTGGTTATTATGTGGATCTCTATCCACTGAAACAATGCCCCATGAACATTTGAATATATTCATGTGCCTTAAGGACAATCTCCAGGTGAGCCCCCTCCAATGCATTCCCCCAACACTGACACCCTGAACCAGTAATCCTCCCCTGCCACTGTTGTGACCTTCTATGATTCAAAGTCTCTCCAAACAGGAAGCCAGCAAAATAACCAAAAAAATTAATAAGAAAATGAAATAATAATTTTAAAAATAATCAACAAATTCAAAAAAAAATTTTTTTAATTTGAAAGAATAAAAAAATTTAGACATTGTGTCTTTCATCACTGTAACATCTATGGTCACCAGAGGTTCTGAGGGATGGGAGCAGAAAAACAGGTATAATATGGAGGCATTTTCAGAACATTGGAGTTGTCCTGCATGACATTTCAGTGATGAATACAGGCCATTATATATTTTGTCATAACCTACGAACTTGTGCAGGCAGAGTGTACACTACAATGTAAACAGCAATCCATGGTTAGTAGCAATGCTTCAACATGTATTCATCAATGGTAAAAAAATATACCAAACTAATGAGGGATGTTGTTGATATGGGAAAGTATGGGAGGGGAATGGAGTGGGGCATATGGAAATCCCTTATGTTTTTTATGTAACAATTAGGTAATCTAAAGCTTCTTTAAAAATAAAAATAATTAATAAAAAAAAAACCAATCTAATCAAGTGACATTATCAAAGGTCCCATAATTGAATTTAATGCAATCAAATAGCCTCACACCCACAGGAATGGATTAGTTCAAAAACATAAAATTTTTCTTGGATTCACAAAACTCAAACTTTCACAATCATTTAATTTTTAAATTTGTTTTATTAATGGGATGAATAGCATTGCTAAAATTTCATATTTGAAATTAACTTTAATTCTCTGGAATAAATCAAACTTGGTTGGTCCTCATATCTTATAATTTTTATGTATTTCAAGATTTGGATTGCTAATATTTGCTTATGATTATGCATTTATATTGATAAGCATGTTTGGCCAATTCATTTTCCTTTCATTTAATATTTTTTAAATCAGGTTTTAGTATCAATATAATTCTGTGAAGTTGTTAGGAGACAATTCTTGATGAGTTTCTTGCATTTTTGCATGTCTTCTGAGTGAGGCTGCCCTTTATTGTAAACTATGTTTTCAAGGGTGTTTGTATAGTGGACAGCCATGGAAAACAGAGATACTATCTTCTTCAGGTGCCAAGAACAGGGTTATTGCTGTCCATTATAAAGAGATTATATATCCCTCTGGAGCAAAGATCAGGCAGATTTATAAAGAATTTGTGCCCCCTAAGTCTAATATTCCTCTCCTGTAGTACAACCCACTGTGTGTGTAGGTAACAACTGGCCCTCTTTGTGCCACTCTTTAAAAATAGATTATGAGTTTAAAATACAGATGAAATTGAAATACATTATATCAATATGACAAAATGTGGTCAGGAGGTAAATGTAGTTAAAATGTTATACACCTTTATATTTTATAAGAAGTTATAAATTCATTAATTTTTCTTATGTAAAAAAAATTTTTCTTACGTAATAATTGTGAATTTTCTAACTTTCGTATGACCACAAAAAGAATAATAAAATAATATAGTTAACAAATTAATGAAAATGGAATAATAAAACATATTTTGTCATTTCAAAAATATTTGGGAGATAGAAAAAATAACAGAATGTGTAGGAGAATTCTTAAGCATTGATTTAACCAAAACATCCTAGCAAATACACTAACCGTATGTGTACTAATACACGTTAAAAAGTCCGTGAGTCTAGATCAGGGACATTTTATGTAAAGAGCTTAAAGTAAGTATTGGTACGTCATATGGTCTCTGCCACAGCACTCAACTCTGTGTTGAAGCTTAAAAGCAACCATAAACAATACTTAATTTAATGAGCATAGCTGTGTTTCAATAAAATTGATTTTAGAAAAATAGGTATTGAGCATATTTTAGTACACGGGCAGTATTTTGCCGACCCTGTTCTAGAGTTTAATATATTCGATATGAACTATCTGCTAATAAGTAGTACATTAAATATTTGCAAAAGAAATTTTGAAAGGAGTAGGATTGGAAAGTATACTGTGCAAGTATTATCTATACAAAAGATTGTAGCAAATAAAATAAAATTACAGGTAAAATTCATTACTGCATATAAAGATTATCTTATAATTATAATATCAAAAATCATAAAAATTGAAATTCTAAATTTCTGTAGAACCAAAAATATAATCTGTAATATATACCAATCAAATTGACAGGACAAAACTAGAAGAAAGAGAAATTCCAAAAGTAGGAGATTTATACTTGTTCTCTCAGTAACTGATTTAAAAAATAAGGTTAAATACACGATTAAAATTTGTCTTAATTGACATTCATAGAACACTGTATAGAGTTATCATGAATTTTATTTTATATAGTAAACTCATAAGACATTATTATTGTTTTATAGAATCAATTTTACTACAATTATGCATATATGTATTCTTCATTCTTTTCTGGAAAACCAGGCATCTTTCTACCTGAAGAACACACTTTTTATGTCAGCACAGTTCTACTGGTGACAATCTCTTACATTTTGTTTGTCAGAAAGTATCTTCTTTGTTACCTTCATTTTAGAAGAGGGTCCTTTGGCCACGTATAGAATTCTAAGTTAGCACTTGTTTTCCTTTGGTACTTTAAAGACATTATTGCCTTTTTCTTGTGCTTCTCATCTTTCCTGTTGAGAAAGCTGTTGTGAATATTATTTTTGTTTCCATGAAAAAAATATGATCCCCTCTCTCTGTTCTGGGTGCTTATAAGAAAAACCCTTTATTTTGGTTTTCATAAGTTGCTATAATTTACCTATGTGTGGTTTGCTTTGTATTTATCATGATTTTGGTTCATAAATGTTCTTTAATCTGTGACTTTATGCTTTTTTTTCTCCTCAGGTATTGCTTCTGCCCTATTTTGTCTACATTCTTTTTTAGAATCAAATGAAATATGTTAGATCATTTACCATGTTACATATGTATTTTATGCTTTCTATATATATGTATCTGAAAATATGTGTGTGTATGTATAATCTTTTTTGCATTGTCCAATAATTTTTTTCTGGATGCTTAAATCTCTATATTTTCTGATGTGCTATTTTCCAGTTAACTTATTCTTCCTTAAATTATGTTCATTTATTGTTAAATTCACCTATTGGATTCTTACTTACAAGCCTTTGTAATTTGGATTTCTTGACTTCCCATTTGATCATATTTGTGTGTGTATGTATGTGCATTTGTGAGATTTCAGGATATTATCCAGGTTGTCATTCATTACTTCAGTTTATTAATCACAGAGATTGAGCTATTTTGAAGCTGGATTTCAGTTTTTTAATGGCTTGTTTTTTTATACTCTTGTCTAATATTTCTATTAGAGTCTCTTGGAGTTCCAACTGGAAACCTGAGTTATTTATTAGTGATGCTCCTCTTTGCTGGACTTTGAACCACAGTTTGCCCACTCATCACCTTGCAAATGGCTGAAGTTCTTTTCAACTCTTCAGCCACTCAGTTCAATTTTTCTTCTCATATTCTCACCCTTAATTTTAGAACTGATTCATGCCTCAAGAGGAAAAGTGGTTATAAACATTTTTCTTTTCTTCTCTTCAATTTCTAGTCTTCTCAGTTCAATGCTACCTTGCTAGCTGTCTGATGTGTTCAAATATACTTTATTTTACAATTCTGCCTAATTTTTCTACGTGTTTCTGTGGGAGTGTTTCTGGATAAAGTTTTTCCATAGTTGCTAAAATTAGAAACAACCTCACCCAGGTTATTGGTGCCAATGCTTATTAGGATGGGAAAAACTAGAAAAATAATATTTTGCTATTTCTTTTAGTGTGTCAGGTATCTATGAAAAATACCACCCAATGTATGCTGGATTAAGCAATGGAAATTTATAGGCTCATGGTTTTGTGGCTAAAGGAAGTCCACAATCAAGACATCTGTTGACAAGGCTTGCTTTCTTCCAAAAATCTGTAACCTCCTGGTGCTAAGTTCTAGAATTCCTTGGGGTTCCTTGACTTTCCAATCATATGGCCAGTTGTCTCCTTTCGTTTCTGCATTCTTGCATATTTCCTGCTTCTTCCTTTGGTCTTCTCTGACTTCTATGTCTGGATTTCTTCTGCTTATAAAGGACTTCTATAATTCAGATTAAAGCCCCTCCTTTTATAATTGGATCACACCTTAAATAAAAATAACATCTTTAAAAAGTCCTATTTACCATAGTTTCATAGGTATAGGAATGTGGGTTCAGTTTAAGAATATTTCTAAATTGGAGTAAACAATTCATTCTACTACAGTATTTAAAATTAACTCCATATTCTATATGATAAATTTGAGGGTTCAATAAAATATACTTATAGAAATGCCCAGAAGATATGCAGGGACACAAGTTTATCATTGAAAGATTTTTATGTTATAGGTTTAATTTGAAAATTAAATGCAGTGAAATAGGTATCATAGAAATAGAACTTTAGAGAAAGAAAAAAATAGGGTCTAAAATTAAGCTCTCTGGAATTCAAAATTTTGAATATATTAGAGGGGTTGGATGTACAGTAAAATGTTAAGGTGCAAGCAAAGAGGATGGAATAATATAAGGACAATATGTTGCTAGGAAAACTCAAGGAATGAAATATTTTTAGACGGGAAGAAGAGTCAACAGTGAAAAATAAATTGTACATTTGAGTGATAAAAATCCAAAAATGTATCAGTTGGTCATGGTGTTGGTCCTGGACCTTTTTAATTGGAATTGTAGAGTAGAGGAAAGTTAAAAATGGGATAAAAAGTGAATAGCAGAATGCTACTATTTTCCACAATTTTGTGAACTAGAATGCCTTAAGAATCTCCTACTATAAAATGCCAAGTAATATTGTATGCAGCATAGCAAATACCATTTTAAATGCATAACTCAGTTTGCAGGAACTTAAAAATTCCCTAGAGGCTAGAAACAAAGAGAGAACAGGAAACAAGGCTGTGAGCTGAAACAAAAACAGAGTCTTCCAATCTCTGTAAAAAACGACTTGCATTTTAAACACTCGACAATAATATTATAATAAAACACATATTAAACATTGCTTTAAAACAAGTAAAATTTACTCAAAACAATCTTATGAGGTGTACGTGAAATAGAAATTAGAGTGAAATGTTTACCAAATGCATATATCTAACCAGAAAGGCAAAACATTGAGTTAAACTCATATATATGAAGTAAGAAAAATATAAGCAGAAAAAATATAAAGGGAGTCAGAACTGGAAAATATGAAGTTTAAAGCAAAAATTAATAAGTGGAATATGAACTGAGAGATTCAACATAGCTAAAATATTGTTCTTTGAAAAGACAAATCAAAAATTCTGCATCTTATCTGGTCAAAAAAGAAAGAGGGAAACAATAAATAATTTTATGAAATTTTAAAAATATAATGGAATATGAACAACTTTTCACCAATGAATTTGGCATAAGGAAAATTAAATAAATTTTACAAATTAGACAATTTATAGAAAATTGGTAGTTATCAGAAATTATTAAAAATAATTAGAAAACTGAATAAATTGATGATTAGTAAACTGGATTTAGTAGTTAAGTCTATCAAGAAAAATAAAATGAACACAAAACAACGAGCAATTAAAACAGTTAAAGAAAAAATAGACCAGGGTATGTTTATAGAAAATACTCTAAGGATGCATTATCTTAAGCCTGAACAAACTTTTTAAGATAATAGATACTCATTTTATAATAATTGTATAACCACCTAAGGAGGTATAAGGATTTAAATTACTGCCATTTTTACTTATCAGTCTTCCATTTCATCTAGAATCAAGGTTTATAGTTTATGTTTTTAATAATTTCTCCATTTCATATAGAATATCCAAGTTTTTGGCAAATGGTTGTTCATAGGACCCACTTATAGTCCATTTTATTTTAGTAGTAATGTTCCTCTTTTACTTCTTGAGTTTTGGTATTTGCTATCTGTATCCTCTCTCTTTTAATTTGTGAGTCTCGCCAAAGTAATATCATTTTATTGTTCTTTTCAAAGAACCATCTTTTGTTTTTGTTGACTCTCTCTATTGTTTTGTTTTGTTTTCTATTTCATTTAAATACATTCAAATTTATGATGCAAAGTCTTTCTTCTTTTTAATGTAAGCTTTTAGAGCTATAAATTTCCCTCCACTGACTTCAATTCATTCCATTAGTCTGGATATGTTTTGTTCTCATTTTCTTTTGCCAAAAGATATTTCCTAAATTTGCTTATTTTTTTCATTTTTCTTTTTCTTTGCTTTTGAGGGGAAAGGTTTTTTTAATTTGTTTATTTCTGGCTTGTTTAAAGGTATGTTGTTTAATTTCCACATATTTGTGAATTTTCTCTTTCTTCCGCTGTTATTGAATATACACTGTATGATTTCAAAATTTTTTGTTCATTGAGACTTGTTTTGTGACCCAAGATATGTTCTATCATGGAGAAGAATTCATGTGCACTCGAGATTAAAGTGTATTCTGTTTTCATTATGTGTAGTCTTCTATACATGTCTGTTAGGTCTAGTTGCTTTAGTGCATCATTCAAGTCCATTATTGATCTTCTCTCTAGATATTCTACCCATTATTGAGAGTGGTGTGTTAAAATCATCTACTATTATTGTAGAATCTTCATTTTCCCCCTTCAAATCTGTCAATATTTGCTTCATATATTATGGGACTCTGCTGTTAGGTGCATATGCATTTATAATGATTAAATTTTCCTGATGAATTATCCTCTTTATCATTATGTACTGACCATCTTTGTCTCTCATAAATGTTTTTGACATAATATCTATTTTGTCCAATATTACTATAGCCACCCCAGCTCTCTTTTGGATGCTACATGCATGGTATATATATTTTTTCCATCCTTTCACCCTAAACCTACTTGTATGTTTGATTTTTAAGTTGCATCTCTTGCAGACAGCATATAGTTGGATCATGCTTTTCATCCATTCTCCTAATCTCTGACTTTTTACTGGGGAGTTTAATACATTTACATTTAAAGTCACTATTGATAATACAGGACACTCTTCTGCCATTTTGCTATTTAGCTTTTGTAAGTCTTTTATCTTTTTGTCCCTCAATTCTGTTAAAGCCTACATGTACATTTATTTGTTTTCTTGTGTTGTACCTTATTGAGTGCCTTCTCATTTCTATCTGGATATACAATTCATCTGTTTTCTTTGTGGTTACCATAAGGATAAAACTTATCATCCTTAAATATATAACAATTATATTTGATTTGATATGAAATTACCTTCAATAACATGTACATATACTTTTCCAATACCTCTCTCTCCCACACCAATTTTTCTCTACTTGTTACCACTTATATCTTTGTACTTTATATGTCCAAAACCCTAAATTTCTCATTGCTCTTTATGCATTTGCATTTCAACACCTGTAGGAAATAGGAAGTGAATTTACATACTAAACAACCAACAAAATAATACTGATATTTATAGTTATCCAAACGGTTACCTTTATTGCAGGTCTTTACTTCTTTATGCTGTTTTAAATCACTGTCTAGTGTCCTTTCCTTTCAGTCTGAAGAACTCTTTTAACACTGCTTGTAGGGCACATCTATTGGTGATGAATTTCCTCAGCTAGTGTTTATCTGAGCATCTTTTACTCTTTCCCTCAGTTTTGAAAGAACTCCCTCCCTCCCTCCCTTCCTCCCTCCTTTCCTCCCTCTCTGTCTCTCTCTTTCTCTCTTTCTCTCTTTCTTTCTTTCTTCTCCTTCTGGGACTCCCATTAGGTGCATATTTGTGTGCCTGATGGTACCCCATCACCGTCTTGGGCTATTTTTGCCCTTAACACTTTTTTTTTCTGTTTCTCAGGCTGCCTCATTTCAAGAGTCTTATCTTCAAGATCACTGACTTTTTTATTCTGCCAGCTCCAATTTGCTCTTGAAATCCTCTGGGGCATATTTATTTCAGTTGTGGAGGCCTCCATTTCTAGTAGTTGTTTCCTTTATAAATTTTGTATCTCTTTGCTATCCCCGACTGTCTGCCTCTATAGATATTTTACATTTTCATTGTCTCGTTCTGGAGGGCAAATTCTAGGAGAAATGTCATCTCAAGGAAGAGTTTCCCAAGTCAGTCTTTCCCAGCCAAAACAGGGCCAGGGACCCATAAAGGTGGTACAGACTGGCTCCAAAGTGCAGGCCTATATCCCCTTCATTGGTGGAGGGGCTCAAGAAGGGCAACAAAGGCTTTTCTGATGGTTCCCCAAAGCTGACCTTTACTCACCTGCCCAGCAAATTCAGCCCTTCAGCTAACTGATCCCCAAAGCCCTAAGGAAGTGCTGCATCCTTAAATCTCCTCCACCTCCACCCCTGACCGGGGAGGCTTGTCTTTGTCTGGGTTGGAGTCGAAGCAATGGCCACCTCTACCTTTGTCCAGGGAGGGTTGAAATAATAACTGCCTTCAGAGCCATGACCCAGTGATTCAAATTCACTAATCAAAGGCTACAGTCAATGATCTGCCACGCCCACCCCTGTTCTTGGGGAAGAGGATTTTTAAGTCCCTTTCTGTCACCAGCAGCTAGCCAAGGACTGAACCCTGTTGCAGCCTGCTGTGAGGGTGGGGGATGGACACTGGTAGCCACCATGCAGAGATAGAAATTTACAGTTCTTTACCATAATTTATCTCACTCTTCCACTCTTCCCTGGATAAAATGCAGTGTTTTTCTGGCCTTTGGAGTTTCAAATTAGTTGTTTCAGACAGTTCCTGCTGGTTTAATAGTTGTTTTGGTGGAAGGACTGAGTCTTGGATCTCACTACTCTGCCATCTTCCCTAGAAGTCTCTTGTAGTGTATTTTTAATCTCGATTATTGAGCCTTCCATCCCCATAATTTCTGTCTCTTTTTACACTTTCAAATTTCTTCTTTAAGTTCACACATTGCCTTCTTATTATCCTTTAGCTCTTTATCTATATTTTCCTTCATCTCCTTGAATTGATTTAGGAGATTTGTTTGAACTCCTTTGATTAGTTGTTCTAAAGTCTGTTTTGCCTCTGAAGTTTTAATTTGTTTCCTTGACTGAGCCATATCTTCCTCTTTCATGCTATGGCTTGTAATTTTTTTCTGCCTGATTACTAGGCATCTGATTATTTTGATGAGCTAACTCTGAAGTCAGTTTCTCCCTCTTGCCCAGGGTTTTATTTTGGATTGGCCATGTGTCAAGGTTCCTCTTTGATGCTTGGTCCAACTTATAGTGGACCTTTAGGGTAACCCATGTTTACTGTTCAGATTTTCTCAACTCCTCTGCACTTGATTTTTGCCATGGATACTTAGTACAACTTTTAAGATTGCCCTTCTATGTGCATTGTTTCACCTCCAGGAGAAAACTACCTTTCCTGTATTCCTTCTCTGGGAATCCCGATATTTTGTTTGTTTCTGTGCAGAATTTTCTTTCCAGTTTAACTGCTCCCCCTCGCTCAGTGCTGCCTTTTTTATTATTACACCTTCAAGTTCTGGAACCTTCCCTAATTTTCAGCATTTTGGTTCTCTCACACACACACATTTTGATATGAAATTACCTTCAATAACATTGTGTGTGTGTGTGTGTGTGTGTGTGTGTGTGTGTGATCTTTCTCTGCCTCTGGTTACTTCTCCTTTAGAGTATCCCACACTGGAGACAACAATTGAGTCAATCAAGAAAGGTCCATTTTTTTGTTTGTTTGTTTAGGTCTTCCAGCAATCAGAGACTGGGCTGGGTGTGTGCACCTCCTGCCCACCGTTCTTCCATGGTCTCTCTAATTTTCTGAGAGCCTTTTAGTATGTAAGTATTAGTCAGCTGCTTGTATTCTGCCCTGGATACGTGCAGACTTGGGTCCTTGTGCCTGTATATGCTTGGAGTTCTAGCTCACTGCTGTGAGTTACACTGTAGTCGGAACCCATGGCAGTGAGTCCCTGAGCTCTGCTGCTTCTGTGTGATTCTTAAGCTGCATGGGATAGAGTGAAGGGGAGGGGTCCAGAATAATGATTCTGCGTTGTGGACCTCTTAACTGTATTGTTTTTTTTTTTTCTTCTTTTTCTTTGATTCAGTGTTGTTTGAGTCCTTCTCCAGTCTCTGTCATCCTCCAGAGCACCAAGCAAGTACAATTTGTCCTTTTATTAGTTGCTTCTGAGGGAAGAATTTTTCCAAGGGATGTCTTATGCCACCTTGTTGATGACGTCACTCTGTGCAGTCTATATGATTTTGACATGAGCAATATTTCTCTGGCTCTTGGATCCAACAAATTTCTCTTCCTCATTCTTCCCTGGAACACCTCTCCTCCTCCTCATTTGTACTTTCCTCACCTTTACTTTTATTCAAATCTACTTTCCTTTTTTTTTATCTATTTTTTTATATTACTTAAAACCATTGTAAATTGTTTTTCATAATTGTTTTCATGGTATATCTTTACCATTGTTTTCCTTTAACTTATCTATGTTATTGTGTATAAAGTGAGTGTTGTGTAAATAACATATACTAGTTTCTTGCATTTTTATTCACTTACGCTATATGCCTTTTAATTACATTCACATTTAATGTAATTATAAATATGGTTGAATTAAATCTACCATGTTCCTATTTGTTTCCTATGTGTTCTTTTTGGTTTTGCTCACCCCTTTACTCTTTTTTTCTTTTATATTTTTAGATTAGGTATTACTATTTTATTTTATCTCTAAGGTTGGTTCTTGAAGTAAATCTCTTCTTTTAAGTGGTTACCTAAACTAATAGCAGTGTAATTTCAATTTCAAATAATATTTTATTTCACATATAAGAAACATATTGGGGTTAGGATGTGGCTCAAATGGTTGGGCATCCGTCTCCCATATGGAGGGACCCGGTAAAAAAATAAAAAGAAACATATTAAAGCTTAATTTTCCAAACAGTCATAATTCATGGTATTATTATCATACATTCTTATTTGCATATAATATGACCTCATGCAATACATTACAATTCATTATTTCCACAATCATTTTTAGCTTTTTACTGTTTCAGGCACTCTAAACGTTTATATATTGAACTTCTTAGTAGTTTTTCACAATGCTGTTCCTTTTTCTTCAATTGTTTTGTCTCTTTTTTTTGTAAGGTGTAGTTTCTATTGATCCATCTTCCTGTTTACTGGTTTTCACCTCAGATATGTATAGTCTGCATTGCAGTTTATTGACGTTTTCATTTCTTTTATTTAATTCTTTTACTCTAGAATTTTTGTTTTTCCAATTATGTGTTGATGTTTGATGTTGTTTTCTCATGAATATTTTTTATTTAAAATTTGAATACATTAATAAAGCTGCTTATAAATTTTTGTCTACTGTATCCAATATTCCATACTAGCAAGAGTCAGTTTCTACTGATTGTATTTTTCTCTTTTTGTATTGGTTTCATTTTTCTGATTCTTTGCATATTTGGTATTTTGTTGTTGTTGATAACAAACATTTTACTTAACGAGCAACACTCCGATCTGTTATGTTCTTCTCACTGTTTGTTGTTGGTTTTGCTCTTTTAATTAGGCAGTTTACAGATCTAATGGCAATTAGTTTCTTTATAATATGACAGAGATGATGTGTCTTTTTGTTCTTACACTTTCTAGATGCTGTCATTTTTATTTTTTAAGTCTGGTAACCCAGGGGTTTCAGCAAAACCCATCTAATTTGGTGCTTGGTTTAGATTTTAGAGAGAGACTACATTCAAATTTCCAGACTCATTTTATCTGTTTTCCTTCTTTCTAGCGATTTCTCTCTACACCCTCCATAATTTCCAGCCATTTTTATCAGCATCAGGCTATTTTCCTCTGCCCTCATATGGTGAAGCTCTGTATTTTGTCTTGGGTATCTGAATACATTTTCTTTGGATCCCTGTTTTCTTTTCCATTGTTTTGAGGAGCACACAGCCAAGAATATAGAAAGAGTTCATACTCAGATTTTGGGTTGCCTTCTTTTTGTGGCCTTCTCAGTCACAGAATTTCCCTTATTTTTCCAACTGGTCCTACTATACTGAATTCTCATTCATGGCATCTTGAGCCAAAAGGCTGTGCTTTTTCACCACTATTTATCATCACGGTAGCCCTGGATGTTGGAGAGTGCTCTCAGCCTAGAAAGCCACAAACCTGCAATTTCTATTCCTTTAACTTGAGTTTTCCAAAAGTAAACTTTCCTCTGGCTTCTTTCAGATTTGGATGTTTTCTAATTACTTTAGTAGTTTGTTTTTTAATGTTTTCTTTAGTTTTATAATTTTACTTGTGGGAGGTTTTGCATAATCACATCACTCTACCACCATTAGTGGAAGTAAATTCTGTCATGCTGTTGATAAAAAAGGAAAATCATGAAAAATCTGCATTATATTATATTGATTAAATATGATATGTTTTTTCCTTGATATATTATATCTAATAGTTTATTGCATTACTTTTTTGCCAAACAGGATATTTTGTTAACATTTATTCAATCTTCTTATGCATGCTTATTTAACTTCAGCAATATTATTACCACCAGGGTTATTAACAAAACGTGAGATAAATAAATTGTGTGATACAGAAAGTCACTTTATATGAGAATCTAGCAAAAATGTGAAAAATCTTTGGAATAAGAAAGATTTTGCAAATTCTTAACTACGGGACTTTGGAAAAATTAGTTCATCTTTTCCTCCTAATTTCCACATAATTAAAGGCAGTATAATATATGTTTTTGCAATGCCTATGTAAATATCACACATGATATGTATAAACTACAAACTACAGTTCCTACCTATAAACTGTGCCTACTATTGCTGTCTATGGAGTGCTGTTTTTGTATATTTTCAACAAGAGAAAAAGAACATTTGGTATAAACATTGTTGATAGTGAGTATACATATTATTACAGGAAGTTTAATTATTTCTATTGAAATAAAAGTAATCTTCATTGTTCCTTTCTTTATCATTTATTTTATTTTTCTCAATTTAGAGCTCTCCTTCAATAAACTGATAAAATGTATCTGGATAATTAGCACTATTTCAAGATTTGCCTTGATAAATTTGTGAATATGATCTGGGGGAAGGATTATGATGACCCTTATTTTTTCAAAATTATTATTTAATTTTTTCAATTAAACCTTTACTTTATCTAATATCCCAATTTTCTGAGTTCTTCATTCTTGACCCAATCTTCTTATTTTGATCTGAACTTTACCCAATCTTTTCATTTGTTTTTACTTCAATTTCCTTAGCTGTAATATGGGGATTTACAAAGTTTCTCTGCTCATTCTATCTCAAATTGGAACACTCCCACAAAACACTTCCTAACCTCATATTCTATTTTGTTTTTCTCTTATCACTTCTAAGTCTATAAATCACAAAGCAATTGTTTAGTTCGCAAGCCGAATTAGATAGGATATTCTTTGACAAAAAAAATCTGAAAAATCTCAGGACTTATAACAACAAAGATTTATTTCTCAATCAGAATGCATGTTTATTAGGGCTCAGCTATGGATTCTTTTGTTTCCATCATCTTCACTGCAGAACCAGAGTCAAGGAGCAGCCACTAAATAGAGCTTTTCTGCTCTCAGTTCTGAGAGAAAAGAGAGTGTGATACCGTGTGCAATGGCACTTAACATTCTACTCAGAAGTGACACATCACTTCCACTCATATATCATGGCCCAAAGCAGATCACATGGTTACACCTAAGCTCAAAAGGAAAAGGTATAACATTCTACAAATTTCCAAGAGGTAGAATTTATGAACAGCTCATGTGACAACTATTAATTATCTTGTTTATTGCCTTTCTCATTGAAAGACAAACTCAATGAAGACAGGAAGATTTTCTCTTTTGTTTTCTTTAGTATAACCTGCTTCTAAGTGCCTGACATGATCAGCACTTAATATTTTTGGTATGAATGTATTTTAACAGGTAATTGGGAAAGTTAAACAAATTCATAATTTAAAGCATTTAGAACACTGTCTGGCACATAAAAAGTAATGAATAATGTGAGCTTCTATTATTCAATGAAATGGAATTTGACAAAAATAACTACTCTTCATTCATTTAACCAAAAGTATTTTGTACTTGTTATCTGGTACGATAGGTAAACTCTGTGGTTTCCAAAATTAAAGGTACATGATATGGTACAGTATGTATGTTAAAAAGAGTTATAAGAGCCCAAGAGAGAAACCTGGGTGTCTCCAGGCAAAATATGCCAGGGAATCAGAAAAGACTTTCTGTCATGTAAATTTGACACTGCTACAATTCACTAATATTTGCTAGCTGGTGAGTGTTGATGTTTCTTATATTAATCACATATAATGTTCTTATAATATATGAATATATAGTAGTGATTACATGTATTTTTGTAATATATATTTTTGAAGTTTTACAATTTTTTACAGATAATACAATTTAAGGTTGTATCTGAACAAATAGAATCTAATTTAGGATTTTGGTATTATTGATTATTATAGATGAAATCATGTGCCCTACAAAGATATGTTCAAGTCCTAGCTCCTGGATGTGAACCCATTTGAAAATAAGATCTTAACTAATAACTGAGATGTTATTAGTTAAGGTGAGAACAAACTGAATCAAAGTGGGCCTTAAATCAATATGAATGGACTGCTTATAAGCAGAGGAAATTTGGACACAGTGAGTACGAGTGAGTAAGAGACAGAAGAAGACAGATGACAAATGTAGAGGCTGAGCTATGGATTGTTGACAAGCTACAACTAGAAAACTACAGACTTCAGAGAAATCAAGACACCTTGATTTTACACTTCGAGGCTCCAAAAATGTGAGACAATAAATTCCTGTTGTTTGAGCCAACCAGTCAGTGGTCTTTCGTTACAGCAGTCCTGGCAAACTAAGACATTGATCAAACTAGGGAGAAAAACTAAACCAGGTAGCATATATAGAAGTCTTTCTGAAGTAGTAACTGACAATATATATATACACACACATATTTACACATACATATATTTGTATATGTATGTGTGTATGCATGTATATGTGTATTATGTGAATGTATATGTATATATGTCATGTATACAGTTCCCGATTGACCACTGCACAATGCATGTGACAGAGTCTTAACAAAAGTGACCAGAATTATCCCTCTTTATTTATCTACACCTCTTTGCAATGCAATTTTTCATGTCCTCTACTCAAAAGGTAGAATATATTATTAGTTTTTTAATTCATATTGGTCTTGTGACTTAATGGAATGTGTTAGAAATGCCAGTGTTACAGTTCTAAGCTTAGACTTAAAGAGGTCTTGTAAACTCCTGCTCTCTCTTCTGGAATCCTGTCTCCAGAAAGTGAACATAACACAAGCTAGTATGCTGAAGGATAAAGGCAAGTGAGGGAGAGCTGTAGCAATTCAACATGCAGCCTCCTGACCCCAAAACATGTGAGAAAATGTACTCAAGATTTGAAAAAGGCATGCACTCCACTGACAGCTGTCTGACTGTAGATGCATGAAGTAAGCCCACACAAAATCAGAACAGCCCAGCTCTCCTGCAGACAAGCTAAATAAATTATTGTGGTGATAAGCCACTATATTTTGAGGTAGTTTTTATGGAGTGATTGCTAGCTGATATTTGGAGACAGCATAGGGCCAGATGTCAGACCCAAAAGTGGGAATCATGATTAGGGGAATCACCAGCCATTTTTTAGTAAGGATGAGGGATTAGGTCCAACAGAATTATGACAAAGCCTAATCTTTGCCAGCAGCCAAGTTTCTACAATCTCAGTATTCATTGTTGGGAGTGTACCAGCCAACACCCATGAGTGATTAGCAACTTGGGTTCAAGTCTTACAGTTGTATTTATATAATATGTTTAAACAGAAGCTTCTGGTATGATCCAACATCAATGTTATTATTAATATTGAAATTGTTGGACTGATTAATTTTATGTTATTTTGTACATCATTTTGTTTATTAAAGAATTTTTATAAATTAGCAAAGTATTAAAGATTTATGGGAATTTTAGTGCTATAAACATAAATACTAACTAGATTTTTCTTTATGTGTTCAAATGTGTGGAAATAGATCAGAAAATAATAAAGACATCAAGAGTAGTCAAAAATCAAAAGATTCAGCAAAGCCTAAGGTCATTAAGTACTGCAATTCTGATTCAATATTTTCCACCTTAATACATGATCTTCAATCTCTTGCTAGGAATAGTAAAGGTCTGGTGTTAAGGGGGTTAGAAAATAAAATACATATGAAAGAATGTAGAATGAAATGTCTAGAAAGCAAATGAAGAAGTAAATGTTTGTACCATATAGAACAAATTGTTTCCATGATTTAACATGGTTAATTTTATTAAATCCCTGGAAAAATGTGTGTGTGTGTGTGTGTGTGTGTGTGTGTGTGTGTGTAAAGAGTAAAACCAAATACAGAAACACAGAAAGGAAATCACTTTATTGAAGAAAGTTTGTGTAGAGAAAAGAGGTGGGGCAAAGAGAGAGAGGACATAAAACCAAAAATAAATAAATTTTATGGAGATAAGATTGGAGTCATGAAATTCATGCAATTGTGGTGAATAGGTTTAGGGAAAGTTGGTAGAGCTCACCTTTAGAGACAAATTAGGCACAAATTCAAAACAAGATACACTAAAAGCAGTTTACTAAGAAAAAGAGTATGTATCTTAAGTTTGTATTATGCAGAAGGGTTTTAGAGAGCCTATAAAACATTTTAAATACTCTTATTTTTAGTAAGTTAAGCTTTTAAAAATCTACCAGGTTCCCTTCAACTTTACTCAATATTAACAGTTAAATTTTAAAGGGAAGAATGCTATTTTAAAACTGACATTTCAATTTTACTTAAATTCTGTATTTTTAAAAGAAATTCTAGAATCCTGTTTATCCAATTGCTTTGTAGTAATAGAATGTTTCCATCTTGAATGATGTACAATGTATTTCAGAAAATACATTATTTTCTTAAGAAATTGATTTATGCCAGTAACAGAAGCAGGTTTTATTGAGAAGCAAAACAAATATTTCTTTGAAAATTGCTTTTATGGAGAGAATAGAAAAGTGTCAGTAAAAGATAATGATTCACTGACTATAGTAATTACTTTACTTCAAGTGACATGTTAGCATTAAAAATATACTCTATTATCTGAAAATGAACAATTTTCATTTTATCTCATTGTCAGGAGTAGACTCTTTTTGTGAATTAGAAGATGCCATGTGGTAACTGCTGAATTTGCAGATGTTAAGAAAATGTGTAAATTTGCAGTAAGCCTTTTCATCAAGCTGAATAAATGTGTCATGCATTTCCTGTGTAATGTAGAACAAGTATTCTCTCCATTCTAGATCATAACTGTGCTGAACATTTAATTTCATTAACATTACTTACTGGCATTTATGTGTCTTACCATAAAATTTTTAAATCAAGTAAAATATGAGTAGCTTTTTGATAAATGTTAAATACTTACTGAATCACCAGAATTACAATACCATTCTTATTCAGGTTATGGAGACTATATATTTCAATCTTTATGTTCTAGAAAATGGTGCCTTAATTAAATATATGCTATTTCAATTCAATTCAGTTCTTAGTTTGTTTAATACTCAAAATATATATTGTATGAAAGCAAAGAACAATAAGCAAAACTAAATTAGTTTTTGGCATATGTTATATCTAAACCATAATAACTTGTTATTTCATGTTTTTCATTAAGAAGAAGTTTTTTTTTATTTTTTATTTGCAACCATTAAGGATTATTTCATGCTTAAATCAATTCTTAAATTAATTTAATGCACATCAACTATTCACCATGAAATATAATAATTTATTCAATTGTCTTGTAAATGGCATTTTGGGGGTTTTCGACTCAAATCTTTATTTTTTTAACTGGTGCAAATATCCCACCACATGAAGTTGTGTTATTGAGACTGTGTTCAAATAAAATATCTCTAAAGTAAATTATGTAATTAATTTTACTTCACACTACAGATAGATTTTGCAATCATTCTTATGAAGGCTAACAACTTAAAGTCACTAAATGAAATACATGGCAAGGATATTAGGAGACAGGCTCCATTGATATAAGAAAGATCACAGTGGATTTAGAAAAGGTAGAAGATGATTTTACTGTCAAAGCTTAGTACTCTTTTCTCTGAAATCCTCAGCATACAAGACTTTCAAGGACTAAGATGGCTATTCCAAGCTAGACCTCTTCACATAGGATTAAAAACTGGTACAGCCACTTTGGAAAACTGTTCAGCAGTCACTACGAAAATTGAACATATATATGCCCTAAAAATTTATCATTAATACTCATATATATACTCAACAGAAATATATATACACCACCAAACATATGTCCTAGAACGTTCATAACAGTACTATGCATGATATCCAAAAGCTAGAAATATTATAATGTTCAACAACAGTAGAATGAATAAATGAAATATATTCATACAATAGAATACTGTAAAGCAATAAAAGTGAATGGACTTCAACTACTCACAAAAATAAGAATCAATTTGAGAAACAAAGATGGTTGAAAGAAGATAGATGCAAAAAGAGCATGCTAATATATGTGATTCCATTAAATTAAATAAAAATAAATAAAACTAATCTATACTACTAACAGCCAAAATAGACCTTACACTGGATGGGGCAGGGAAGTCACAGAAGTTGGACGGGAACATAAGGGAGGTTTCTGGAATACTCAAAAATTTCTGTTACTTGATCTGGGTGCTGCTTCCGTGGGTGTGTTCTACATCTTAGCATTCATCAACCTGTATATTTTGACATATGCACTAATCTGCATAAATACATATCAATAAAATGTAAAAAAATTGTAATAATTGGATAAGCTACCTATGGTCATGTTTGCATGGTATGATTTAAAAGTTGGATGAATAACTCTTGTTCCTATTCCTTGGCCACAATCTAGTGTCATGGCTATAACTAGCTGAAAGAAAGACTGGGAGCTGTGGCTTTTTCTCAGCTAGATATTCACCTACAACTCTAGTGTTCAATTACATAAGGATGAAGTTAAACATGGAAATTGGGGTTCAGCTAACATTTATTTCCACCATGAGCCAAGCCATTTTTCCTGAAATGATGGTAAAATTATTTTTTCAATAATAGTACCTCACCTTAGCATTATAATTTTATTATAAATTGAAGTGAAATTTAAAGAACAATGAAGGAGAAATTTGCACAATGCAAAGAAAATCTTGATAAAACATAAGAAAATTATTGGTATCTTAGTTATAAAACAATATTCACAACAATTCCCCATATTATTTTATTTTACCTGTAGATTCTATTTTTAAGTGTATAAATGGGTGCTTGTGCTTGAATTATTTTTTACTGTATGTACAGCTCATCTGGAAAAATTGTTTATGTAGATTATTTTAAATCAGTCATAACATCTGTACAGAAGAGATAAGTGATTTGATTGAATAATACTTTTGTATAGCTTAAGGGCAAAATTCATTCACCTATACCTGATTGTTTATCTTTCTTTAATAGATTGTGGCATCAGGCTCTCATAAAAGTTTGTTTTATTAAAATATGCTGTATTTCTGGTTTAGCATCTTACTTTTATATCTTTGTTATTTTATTATTCAATGAATTTCCTATACCTTGTATTATCTCAAAATTAGCCTTTAATTATAAGTTACTGGAGCAAGTTTTTTGTTGTGAATTTTTAAATAATTAGTGAATTATTTAAAATGCCTTTAATTGTGAGACTGCAAAATATGCCAGTGATAGTTGGAAATTGTGTTTACTAAAAATTTCTTCACTTAAGGAGCTCTGAAAATGCTAATAACCTAGCTGAGCTGGTTTTCTATTAATCTAATCTTAGTGGGTTGTTTTTCTTTTTTTCTTTTTATTTTTTTAGGTACCAGGCCCAAGAATTGAATCTGTGACCTTGTATGTGGGAAGTAGGCACTTAACAACTGAGCGACATTGGCTCCCCTGAGTTGGTTATTTCGTATGTTCGTTGTTTGTTTAGTTTTGTTTTTAGGAGGCACCAGGAACTGAACCCAGGACCTCCCATGTGGGAAGCAGGGATTCAACCAATTGAAACACATGTACTCCCCAGTAGTTTACTTTTTGTACTTAGTTCCCAGAAGGACCTTGACTGGACTTTCTCAGTTCTGCTTACTAGAATAAAATAATATCTCAAAGCAAAAACCACAGAGTGGCATCAGGAACACCTTATGACCAGTAAATTTGTAACTTCCTCATTAAAGGCCAAAGTTTGACATCGCTAAATGGTTGGCTGTGAAAGGAGTCATGGAGAATCTGCATGTCAGTGCTTGTACATCCATATTTAAATCAAAATTGTGGTTAATGAATCACTGAAAATAGACAACAAGAATTAGTTTTGCGTGTTTGCGACAACAGCAGACTGAGAAATTTGCCTGTGGCTTCCTTACAAGTCCTTGGAAAGACCCAATGCCATTGCTGATGGGACAAGATCTTTTGCTCAGGCTGTTCTTTAGATACTTTGTTAGGAAGCCTAAGCTCTGAAGGAACTCACACAGGTTATTCTGCAAAGACCAGAAAAAGTGTTTTGCTGTTGTTGTTCACTCCCGAAATTCGAGGGAATTTCTGTCATAATAGCTGGATAAAAAAACTTAGGGATCAGAAACTTGCATGACTTAATTCCAGAGATAACACATTAAAATATTAAAAATTTCAGTGTGTGACAAAAGATTACCAGTTTACCAGGAATGTAAAGAAACAAAATCTTTCTCAAATACCTTTCTCTTCTTGATAGAAGTGTAAGTGTTCATCCAATAATCAAAAATAAAATAATCTTTAGATAAGAACAATGCCTTGTAAATTTGTTTTCCCAGATTATGTATTTGGCTGAAGGAGCTGATTAGAAAATATCTGTACACCTCACTCAAGGTCCTCAGGTCCTATAATTCAAAAGTTGTATGCTAAAAGGGTTTGAATGAAGTTAATAAACTTACATTGATTTGCTTTGCTTTCCACACTTTAGTCAGCAATATCAGCGTCTGGAAATTAATTGAATTGATTAACTGTAGCTTACTTGCTAGAAAATTACAGAGATTTGGATGCTGAATATTTGAGAACAATGACTAATATAGAAGCTCCCTTTCTAGTATTGTACCAGTATATTTTAGATGCAAAGGATCTGTTTCCTAAATTACAATTTGACCATTCGACAATGTAACTACCCTTCTAGAACATTTCAAACATATTTTAAATTTCAGAGTTGACTGAAGATATTTTCTGGTAGGTCAACCACTCAAATAATTGAAATTAAACTCCCTAAAGAACGGGGCAATTCTAGTTCACAAGCTTAGAAAATAAAATGTAAAATCAATAGATTGTAAAAGGTAATACCAATTGTGTCATATTGTGCTAAACATCTAAGAAGTTGACAGTTGGTCATAAATGGGCATCTATTAACCAATATTGCAATTAGCATAATATTTAATGTCACTTCAGTATATGAAAAAATTAATATCTCTGCCTTAAGAGTGTTTCTAATTATTATAGTATAGTAGTCTATAAACCATTACCAAAATAATATATATTTCAAGTAGAAATTTTGTTAAAAAATTAAGGGAAATACCATTTACCACAAATATCATTCTTTATGCACTATGCTCAGAATTTAAAATGCTATATAATGGTTGCTTTTATATAGACTTGTAAATAATGAACACTTTTAATGTTTGTTTTTTGATAGTGTTTATAATATCTTGTTTAGATTATGATTCTGTCACACTATATGACTACTATTTCCAGTGGTTAAAAAGGTAACAAAATTTAACACTAACATGCAATATTTTATTATAACTATATATAATTCAAAAAGGAAAGGGTCAGAAATGTGTGGCTCTAGATCCAAGTGTGGTCAGCAGATAGGCATTTGGGGGCCAACACCTTGTTTTAGTACTTGGAATTGATATGCCTTTAATCTGGTAACACATTCCTGCTCAACAAAGAATCTGATATTTTCTACTGTCTTGTATTTGGCCAAATTCACACTTTTAATTTGGCTGCCTAATGTTTGTAGGCAATTAAGCACCTTGAAATGCATTGTTTTTCATGATCCCTGAGTTTCACAAATTTTGTATTTCCACCTCACTTTTAATATAGGTAGAAGACGTACAATAGCACAGGCAAATAATATTAGAGAATGATCCATGGTTGACAGTTCAGTCCCTCACAAAAAACATGCTTATTCTTAATTTCACGAGAGAGACATTGGCAAAATTAACAGGGAGAAGTTATAGAATTTAACATTGACTTAATTTTAAGGTTCCCAAATTAACCCACTTGATAGAATTGCCTCTGTTGCCTTCTTAATTTCATTCTTCTTTCCTCTTTTGGCCCCAGAGGCTATAAAATCCTCTCACTTTAATAAAATAGGATTAATATTGATCTACTTTTTTTCCTAGCTCAATCATGCCATTCTCAGCAGATTACTACATCCAGAAAGACTATCAAGATAATTTCTCCAGCAAAAGATGCCTCTTTTCCCATAAAAATATTATTTAACTATCATAGATTATGATAACTATATTTTCCTCTCAGATATATTCCTAATGGAGTTCTAAATTAGATAATAGTTTCACTTGGATTTGAGTTTCTCAAAAATATTAATGTATATTTCAAAGACAAATTTGTACAAAATTTTACCCAAATTATTCTTAAATTATATAAAATATCTGATGTAATTTAAAAATGGCATGACTAATGATATATTATAGCTTGATATAAATAGAAAATAATTATCAAGAGCTATAAATATATCCATATCTTTGAATACTTATTTTCAAAATTCCTGTAGATTTACCTTGAATAAATAATTTTACAGAGCACTATAAATCATAGTGCTCACAGTAATATGATCAATAACAACAAAAATTAATATTGCTATATAATGACTTTATAATAATGTATAAATTATTACATGCAATTATTTATTTGCAATCAATATGATTACAGTAAAGAATGCAAAACTATCAAAATCTTGAGTAAACTATTTTAAAAAGAATGTAAGGAATCAGGCACATTAAATATATACATATCCAGAGTGTAATAAGCAATATTGAAAAATATTTAATGTGGTGGTAGAATTACAGCGTCTAGTCTTTTGTTTTTCAAATATGTCTTTCCTTTGGGCATAACTTTCTGACAAACAGTATAACAAAAAGATCATCAACATGTTTCTTAATATAACTATTATTAATCCTAGTGATAAGAAGATAACATACATATACTGTTTGTGCAATCATAGGCACTTATGAAAGAAGCATCCTTGGGGAAATCTTCCCTTTTATATATTTTCCCTCTGTAGTTTTCATGAGTGACTTTGAAAGGAAGGGGGGGATTTTTTAAGTTACTCTTAAAAATTGCATTGTATTCAAAGGTGAAAATATAATTTCCTCAGTATACTGAGGAAATGGCTATATGCCATTTTTGTCAATAATAACTGGATAAGTATGGGGAAAAGTAAGAATTATGTATTCTTAACATTACTATCCAGGCAGAAATCCACAGTTGTAATGTACAGAAACCAAAGTCACCAAAGACCTTCATTTTGCCTTATAAAATCAGCTATTGAATTTTCTTTTTCATTTCCTTTCCTTTTCCTTCCAGGTATGAAGTGTTATTTGTAAGTGTAAGACATGTGAATGTCATTAATTTGGTCACTAGGAAATTTTAAAGAACAGAATCTTTGTGTTAATGCTTTGAATTACTTTTTTATTGCTGCTAAGATTGAAAAACTAAACTTGAAGTAAGTTATCAAACGAATAATGATTGCATATCTTACATTTGAAATCCAGTGTGAATTCAGTATAAAACATTATAAGACTTGATCACCTTATAAACAATATCTTTAACAAAAATTAGGTACATTTTAAATTAAAGCTTCTAAAGTATAATCACACTCACATTCAGAGCATTTACATATACCGAAAATTGATACTTGTATTATACATACAATTTCTTTAAGTAGGGTTTACACTGAGTAAAAATTTGCATTCATTAAAGTTTACCATTTAATGGGTTTTGCTCTTTCAATTTTGAAAAACCAAAAAAAAAAAAAGGCATAACACCGCTGTAATCAAGAGATATGAGTTCAATACCACAAAATTTCTCCCATTCTTCTTTGCAGTTCATCTCCTTTCTTGACCCCAGGGACTGGCAACAAAGGACATGTTTCTTGCCCCCAAATTTTGCCAATGCCGGAATGTCTGATAACTGGTATTATTCAGTATCTAGGCTCTTGATTCTAACTTCACTTACTTGGCTTAAAGCATTTGAGAGGCACTCATGTGGTTTATTGCATTAGTAACTCATTACTTATTTTATTGATGAATAGCACTCCATTATGATTTGTTCATCCATTAATAGTTGAAGAACATTTGGGGTGTTTTTATTTTGTGAATAAGTCACTGTAAACATTTATATAGAGATTTTTATGTGCACATATATTTTTATTTCTTTTGGAAAAATACCTAGGGAGAATGATAGGTTGTGTGGTGAATAAAAGTTTAAGGTTATGAATACCCACCAAATTTTTCACAGATATATACCATTTTACATTTATATCAGCACTTGTTTTGAATCCTTTCCAGCATTTAATACCCTAGGCTTAAACTGGGTTCTTTGTATTTTGTACTGATTTATGTTTCTTAAAATCTTTGCATGCAATCCCTTTCTTTTGAATATTTTCTTCTCTCATGTTTTTAATTGTTTGCCGTGTTATTATTACTCAGGCACAGACCTTAATCCAGGGTTTGATCTTTACATGAGTCATGGGATTTCTGAACTAAATGATTTTTAATTTGTATATATGCTCATTCTTCTTCACTAGGGTTTTACAATTTTATATTCCAACCAGAAATGAAGGAGATTGGCTATTTATTCAGAAACACTAATAGAGTTTGCTATCAAATTTTCAATTTTGACCAGACATATGTCTGGTAAAATCAGGAAATATCAGGCAAATACAAATTGATATATTCTAAAAGTAACTTGCCTATAATCTTCTAAATGTGATGTATAAGTGATATCTAAAATTTGAGGAAGTGCTTTATAAAGTGATTAAGGAAAAATGAAAAGTGGATACAGATGCAACAGGTTATCCTGATACAGTGCTTTATAAAACATTGTGATGAAAATTGAAAATTTTCAAATGAATTTTGAAAATTGGTATTTTAGAAATGTAAATTTTACTGATTTTTAGAGCTACTGAGAGTATATATTAAAATGCCTTTATAGATTTCCTTCTGATATATGTAGGTGTTAAAAAGGCAGCAACATATGAGAGAGAGATAGCAAATATTGCAATATATCAAGATTGTTGAATCTGGAATCTAGTCAAAGTGTATATAGGAGTTCTTTGTACTATTTTTGAAACTCTAAGTGTGAAAAACATTTCATAATGGAAACTTATGAAAGAAAGACATGGTAGTGGAGATATTCAAACCTATTCATTCACACTGAAACAACTAAATAACGACAAAGTATATGGAGCTACTGTGTGTCAGACATTGAAAAAGAGGCAGCACAAAAATATGATTCATGAGAACAGGGAAGTAAGTGAGATGAGTCTTACTTTCTCTTGGCTTTCTGTCACTTGGCTTTCTGTCACAGTAATCCAGGACTGTAGGTCAGTGGGGAGCATGGTAAACTCAGTGTGTTAAAGAGATAGTGATTGTTGTTCAGAAATGCTGGGGTAGCTACAAGTTGTGGGGCAGAATTCTGTAAAGAAGGGAGTTCTGCAGAAATAGAGCACCATAAATAGGAGCCACTAAGTCTTTGCTGAGTATTAAGTTGCAGATGCATGGGGTAAAACTCCAATCAGCAATGTGAAGAATAACAGGTGAATTTTAAGTTGAGCAATTCTCAGAGTTCACACAGGCTGGGAAGGTACTGATCTCCTACCAACTAGATTATAGATTGTTGATTGATGATATGGGCAATTCATTGGATACCTCAGTAGGACCTCACCTTAGTAGGAAAGCTAAACCATCCATAAAATAAAGGCTATTCTATATCTAACTTAATTTCAAAACAAAATTTGGAAATATCAAGGTAATCCACAGATAATAATTGAATTTTCTTACAGAGCAAAGCTCACAGTTCTTCCTAGAAACACAACAAAATTAATATATGAAACTATATAATATTTACAATAGTCTGTCTCCAATCAAAATTCTTAGGCATAGCAAAACACAGGAAATCACCATGAGAGATGAATAAGGAAGTGAAAGAGACTATTCAGTAGGAATACACAGAAAGGTTTTAGAATTGTGATGAACCTACTCAAATGATAAATAATTTAATGTAACTTCTAAAGATTAAAAATATTAATAACCAAAAGAAAGAATCACCTACATAGAGTTAATAGCAGAATACATATTGCAAAAAAAATGATAATTGGATTTGAAGAATGAAAGAAACTTCACAAACAGAATCAAAGGAAAATAAAGACTGAAGACATATGAACTGATGATAAGTAATATTTGGACAATATTAAACAGTCTAACAATTGTGCAATTGAAGTACCAGAAGAAGCAGAGGGATGTGGGGCAAAATTATTGCAAAAATAAGTGCCATTTTTTTTGTCAATTTTATATAAACCATAAGCTGACTGTGGATCCAAGGGACTCATTCATCACTAAAAATGATAAATAAAAAGAATACCATTCTAAGGTACATCATACTCAAATTTCCAAATCGAATGATGAAGAGAAAATTTCAAATGCCATCAGAGAAAAACACGTTATCCATGGGGGAATCAATGTAATAATAACTGAAGAATTCTCATTGGAAAAAGTAAATTTTAGTAATAAAATATAACAAGAAAAAAAAAACCTGTCAAGCTAGAATTCTATATCCAGAAAAAATATCTGTCAAACATATTGGTGAAATTAAGATACATATAGACAAACATTTTTTAACAAAACAATTTTCTTGATACATATTAATAAAGCATAAATCCATCCAAAATTTACAATCAATGGTGTTCAGTATAATCACATAGCTGTGCATTCAGCACTTCAATAATTTCTAAAGCATTTTCATTTGTCTAATAATAAACAACAACAACAAAAAAACAAACAAAAATGCATCACCTCTCAATCTGTCTATGCTTCCTCTGCTATTCTCTTTTCATCACTCTAGTTTACTTGCATTTGTATTTTGTAAAAACAATCTTATCTATGCATTATCACCCATATTCATATTTTACATGAGGTTTCATTATGGTATACAGTCCCATGTTACATTTTTCAGCTTTCCTTCAAGTAACATCCATGACCTTAGACTCTCCCTTTTGTGGCAGTTTTAGATTATTTATGAATCCCATAAAGAGAAGGATTATGTTTGTAAACTAATCTATTCCTCTGGGTGTGATACCTTTTGATTTCCTTAGATTGAGCAGAAATGACTTTGATTAAATTACCTTTAAGATTAGGGCTTTGATTCTACCAGGTCTATCAGGTCTACCATGACACAGGCTGAGTCTCCATTCCCTTGGTGGGCCTATATAAACAGACACTCACTCAAGAAGATCCACGGGAAAAGAGAGAGCACTGTCATTTTTGATCCTTGGGTCCTGGGAAAAGATTAGCCATTTGTGTGACAGTTCACATCTGATTAGAAAGCCTGGAACGACATGAGCCATACTGCAAGAGAAAGAGGAAGGCCAGGAAGGAGAGACCAGGCAGAGATCAGCAACCATCTTGCTTCAATGTGTGGCAACTGATTTTGGTGAGAAACAACATAGTGTTGGATTCTTTAGGGCCTTGTTACTGTAAGCCCTTCCACCAAATAAATACCCTTTATAAAAGCCAACAGATTTCTGGTACTTTACATTGGCACTCCTTTGGAAGACTAATACACTTACCTTTCAACCACTGTCATACCTATATAATTGCTCCGCTAGCTACAAACACTATGATGTGCTTTCACCATGTCTATTCATTTCCAAAGATTTACAAACAACCTTTTTAGCAATTCTGCACAGATGAGCCCTCATCTTTCCATTCTCTACCCTCATTCTATTTTCTGGAGAACTATATTCTAATTATTAACTCCGAGAGTTTACATAAAATATTTAGTTCATAATAGTGCAATCATACAGTATTTGTCCTTTTGTGTCTGGCTTGCTTCACCCAACATAATGTCCTACAGGTTCATCTATGTTGTCATATGATGCATCACTTCATATATTCTTACCACTGCATAATATTCCATCGTGTGTTTATACCATAATTGTTTATCCATACGTCTGTTGATGGACACCTGAGTTGTTTCCAACTTTTGGCTATAGTGAATAACACTGCTATGAACATTGTATGCAGATGTCTGTTTGTGTCACTGCTCTCACTTCTTCTGGGTAATGGGATAGCCAGGTCATATAGCAAGTCTATATTCAACTTCCTTAGGAAATGCCAAACAGTCCTCCACAGTGGCTATACCATTCTACATTCCCACAGAGTGAAAAAGCATTCCTATCTCTCCACATCCTCTCCAACATTTATAGCTTTCCAACTTTTTAATAGTGGCCAGTCTAATAGGTGTGAAATGATATCTCACTGTAGTTTTGATTTGCATTTTCCTAATCACTAGTATTGTTGAACATTTTTTCACGTGCTCCTTTGCCACTTGTATTTCTTCTTTAGACAATTGTCTTTTCAAGTCTTTTGCCCATGTTTTAGTTGGGTAGTTTGTCTTTCTTTTATTGAGTTATATGATCTCTTTATATACCATGGACATTAAATAGAAATAATATTATTTCTATTATTGAGTTGTATGATCTCTTTATATACCATGGATATTAAATAGAAATAATATTATTTCTATTATTGAGTTGTATGATCTCTTTATATACCATGGATATTAAACACTTATCGGATATATGCTTGCCAAATATTTTCTCCCATTGAGTTGGCTGCCTTTTCACCCTTTTGAAAAAGTGTCAAAATTCAAAAGTGTTGAATTTTGAGGAGATCCTATTTATCTATTTTTTCTTTTGTTGCTCATATTTTGGGTGTAATTTTGAAGAAAATACTGCCTAACACAAAATCTTATTTTATTTAATTTTTAGGAGTCTTATGGTGGTTGCTTTTATATTTAGGTCCTTGGTCCATTTTGAGTTAATTTTTGTATAAGGTGTGAGATAATGGTCCTTTTTCTTACTTTTACATATGGTTTTCCAGGTCTCCCAGCCTCATTTTTTTTAATAGACTGTTCTGACTCAAATGAGAGGGCTTGGCAGCCCTGTCAAAAATCACTTGACTGTAGATATGATGGTCTATTTCTGAGTTCTCGATTCAGTTCCATTAGTTAATCTGTTTGTCTTTATGCCAGTGTCACGCTGTTTTTACGACAGTAGCTGAGTAATATGTATTAAAATCAGGAAGTTAGAGTCTTCCAACTCCAAATAAACTTGATTATTGGCTTTTAGAATTTCTGCAGAAAAGGCAATTGGGATTTTTATTGTGATTGTGTTGAATCTGTAAATCATTTTGGGTAGAATTGACATCTTATTGATATTTAGTCTTCCAATCCATGAACACAAAATGTCCTATTTATTTAAGTCGTCTTCAGTTTCTTTTTACCAATGTTTGTATATTTTTGAATACAGGTCCTTTTTGTCCTGGTTAAGTTTATTCCTAAATATTTGATTCTTTTAGGTGCTATTATTAATGGATTTTTTTTTCTGATTTCCTCTTCAGATTGCACATGAGTAGTGTATATAAACTTTACTGGTTTTTGTGTATTAACCTTGTATCCCACCACTTTGCTGAACTCCTCTATTAATTCTAGTAGCTTTGATGTGGATTTTTCAGAATTTTCTAGATATAGGATAATATCATCAGTAAATAGTGAAAGTTTTACCTCTTCTTTTCCTGTTTGGGTGCCTTTTATTTCTTTGTCTAACCTAAATGCTCTAGCTAGCACAATAGTAAATGACCGTGGTGACAGTGGGTATCCTTGTCTTGCTCCTGATCTCCGAAGGAAAGCTTTCAATATTTCACATTTGAGTACAATGCTAGCTGCAGCTTTTTCATACATGCACTTTACCACATTGAGAAAGCTTTCTTCTATTCCTATCTTTTGGAGTGTTTTTTCAAGAAAGGGTGCTGCATTTTGTCAAATGCCTTTTCTGCATCAATAGAGAAGATCATGTGATTTTTCTTCTTCAATTTATCAATGTGTTTTCTTTCACTAATTGATTTTCTTGTGTTGAACCACCTTGCATACCTAGTATAACACCCACCTGATCATGGTGTATAATTCTTTTAATGTCATTTTGGATTTGGTTTAAAAATATTTTGTTGACAATTTTTGCATCTATATTCATTAGAGATATCTGTCTGCAATTTTCTTTTTTTTTTTTATTGTATCTTTATCTGATTTTTGTATCAAGGTGATGTTGGCTTCATAGAATGAGTTTCATCACGTTTTTCCTGTTCAATTTTTTGAAAGATCTTGAGCAAGATTGGCATTAGATCATCTTTGAAAGATTGGTGGAATTCACCTGTGAAGCCATCTGGCCCTGGACTTTTCATCTTTGGGAGATTTTTGATAACTGTTGCAATCACTTTACTTGTGACTGGATTTTTGAGTTTGTCTATATATTCTAGGGTCAGTGTAGGTGGTTCATGTGTTTCTAGGAATTTGCCAATCTCTACATTCCCTAGTTTTTTTACTTACAGTTGTTCATATAATCCTCTTATAATCTCTATTATTTCTGTGTGGTCAGTTGTAATGTTCCCCCTCTCATTTCTGATTTTATTTATTTCAACCTCTCTCTTTTTTCTTTGTCAGTCTAGTTACGGGTTTGCCGATTCTGTTGATCTTTGCAAAGAACTAACTTTGGGTTTTGTTAATTCTCTCTATTGTTTTTTTGTTCTCAATTTCATTTATTTCTGCTCTGA
>JAQZBX010001734.1:43721-79192 GCA_029593785.1 Cabassous unicinctus | reverse complement strand
CCTATTTAATTTTCTTATGTGCACTTCCTTGGTCTGCCAGGAGATGGCGCTCGTTGGCAGCTCTCAATTCAATGCCTGGTCGGAGTGTATTTGTTGTGACACAGACCATATCAATGTGATAGAGCTTCCTGTCTGGGGGCTAAGAGCCTTGTAATTTAAACTTTTGGAGACAGTTCTCCAATCTTCTCTGGCAGCCCCCTCCCTTTTCCCAGCTGGGAAATATTTCCTCTCCCCTCTGAATCCTCGACAATCAGTCCCTGTTAGTAGCGGAGGAGATTGGGAGGTTTGTATATCTTTAGCCCCTTGCAGGCTCCAAGGCAAACAATGGCGCAGCCCCACCCGGCCTGGACTGGCTCTCAGGACAGGGCAGACCAAACCTGGGAGTCAAAAGAAGGGTCAGCCCCAGGCTCTCTTTCCCCTCTCCTGTGGAGTCCTCAACAATTAGTCCAGGCTAGAAGAGAGGGAGATTGCGAGGGTCGGATTTCTCCAGTCCTTCCTAGGCTCCCAGGGCAAACTGCCATGTGGAAGGGTCCGTGGGGCTCCGCAGCCCAAATTTGCGGGTCAGAACCTGATTCAGCCTTAGGCTGTGTCCCTCTCTCTCCCCTTTCCAGGAGTGGTAGATCCCTGGAGCCCCCTTTGTCTGTAGTCGCAGGCCCAGAGGTCCAAGAATTCTAAGGAGTGTGGGGGAGGGTGCCGGCAGCAGCCGCCGCTGCTGATTGCCACTCACGGTTCTGTCGTCGCGATTTCCCTCTTTTGTCCCTCTCTCCTCTGGGTGGTGTGCAGCCTTCCCCTGCTGTCCTAAACCCTAGAAGATCTATTTCAGGGCTATTTCAGCCTGTTTTCTAGCTATTTTTCTGGAGAAGAGATTCCTGTGTCTTACTAGTCAGCCATCTTCCCGGAAGTCCCTCCGGCTGTTGAAATTTTGATTGGGATTGCATTGAATCTATAAATTGCTTTGGGTAAGATTGGCATCTTAACAATATTTGGTCTTCCAATCCATGAATACAGAATGTCCTTCCATTTATTTAGGTCTTCTTTAATTTCTTTTAGCAATATTTTGTAGTTTTCTGTGTTACAAGCTCTTTATATCTTGGTTAGATTTATTCCTAGATATATGATTATTTTAGTTGCTATTATGAATGTAATTGTTATCTTGATTTCCTCTTCTGATTTTTCAATGCTTATGTATACAAACATTACTGATTTTTGGGTGTTGATCTTGTGTCCAGCCACTTTGCTGAATTCATTTATTAACTTTAGGGACTTTGTTATGGATTTTTTAGGATTTTCTGTATATAGGATCATATCATTTGCAAATAGGGACAGTTTTACTTCTTCCTTTCCAATTTGGATGACTTTTACTTCTTTATCTAGCCTGTTCTGGCAGGAAGATCCAGTACAATATTGAATAGCTGTGGTGACAGCGGGATTCTTGTCTTGTTCCTGATCTTAGAGGGAAAGCTTTCAGTCTTTCACCATTGAATAGGATGCTAACCATGTGCTTTTCATATATGCCCTTTACCATGTTGAGGAAGTTTCCTTCTAAATGCTTTTATCAAGAAAGGTGCTGTATTTTGTAAATGCCTTTTCTGCATTAATTGATATGATCATATGGTTTTTCCCTTTATTTTGTTAATGTGGTGTATTACATTAATTGATTTTCTTATGTTGAACCAACCTTGCATTCCAGTGATGAATCCACTTGATCATGGTGTATAATTCTTTTAATATGCTGTTGTACTTGGTTTCTTAGTTATTTTGTAGAGGATTTTTGCATCTACATTCATAAGGGATATCGGTCTGTAGTTTTCCTTTCTTGTGGTATCTTTATCTGGCTTTGATATGAGAGTGATGTTGGCCTCAAAGCATGAGTTAAGGAGTGTTCTCTCCTCTTCTATTTTTTATAGGAGTTTGAGCAGAATTGTAGTTAAGTCTTCTTGGAAAGTTTTATAGAATTTCCCCATGAAGCCACCTGGTCCTGGGCTTTTCTTTGTTGGGAAGTTTTTGATTACTGATTCAATCTCTTTACTAGTAATTGGTTTGTTGAGATCTTCTATTTCTTCTTGAGTCAATGTAGGTAGCTTGTATGTTTCTAAAAATTTGTCCATTTTTGTCTGGATTATCTAATATACTGGCATACAGTTGTTCATATAGTCCTTTCTCTTTCAGTGGAGTTGGTAGTAATGACCCCCTTTTCAATTCTGATTTTCATTGAGTATATCCTCTCTCTTTTTTCTTTTTTTCTTTTAGCTAAAGGTTTGTCAATTTTATTGATCTTTTCAAATAACCAGCATCTGGTTTTGTTGATTCTCTCTACTGTTTTTTGTTTTGTTTTGTTTTCTACTTCATTTGTCTCCACTCTAATCTTTGTTATTTCCTTCTTTCTTATCCCTTTGGGTTTAGTTTGCTCTCCTTTTTCTAGTTCTTCCAGTATTTTTATTATTATTATTATTTGCTTTTTCCAGTTTTAGTGTTATGTCTCTGATTTGAAGTGTTTCTTCATTTCTAATGTAAGCATTTATAGCTATAAATTTCCCTCTCGGAACTGCCTTCACTGCATCCCCTAAGTTTTGGTATGTTGTATTCTCATTTTCATTTGCCTTGAGAGATTTCCTATTTTTGCTTCTGATTTCCTCTTTTACCTCTTGGATTTTTAAGATTATGTTGTTTAATTTCCATATATTTGTGAATTTTCCATTTCTCTTTCTGTTATTGTTTTCCAGCTTCATTCCATTTTGGTCAGAGAATATACATTATATGATTTCAATAGTTTTGTATTTATTGAAACTTGTTTTGTGACTTAACATATGGTCTATCCTGGAGAATGATCCATGTGCCCTTGAAAAGAATGTGTTTTCTGTTTTTGTTGCATGCAGTATTTTATATTTGTCTGTTAGGTCTATTTGGTTTAGTGTATCATTCAAGTCCTGTATTTCCTTATTGATCTTCTGACTGTATGTTTTATCCATTATTGAGAGTAGTATGTTGAAGTCTCCTACTACTAATGTAGAACCAGCAGTTTCTCCCTTCACATCTGTTAGTATTTGCTTCATATATTTTGGAGCTCTACTGTTAAGTGCATATATATTTGTAATTGTTATATTTTCCTGTTGAATTGTCCCCTTTATAAGTATGTAATGACCATCTTTGAAGGCAGTCGGTCACTTGCACTGACAGCTATATCCGCTCCCCAGTCTCTGCCTTTTGACTAGCAAAGTTAATCCATTTACCCTAAAGTTATTATTAATATAACATAGGACATCTTTCTGCCATTTTGCTATTTAGCCTTTGCAAGTTTTATCCTTTTTTGTCCCTCACTTCCATTAATGGCTACTTTTATATTTATTTGCTTTTTTGTGTTGTACCATACTAAGTGCTTCTTATCTCCATCAATATATTTTTCATCCATTTTCCTTGTGGTTATTATGCAGTTAAAATTTAACATCCTAAATATATAATAATCATATTTGGTTTGATATCAACTTAACTTCAATAGATACACATATACTTTTTCTATACCTGTCTGTCCCCTCATCATTTTTTGTACTTGTTATCACTTATATCTTTGTCTATTGAATGTCTGAATATCTCAAAACCTAGATTTATCACAACTTTTTATGCATTTGAATTTTAGCACCTGTAGGAAGTAAGAAGCAGAGTTATATTCTAAACAATACAATAATACTGACATTTATTATTACCCAAATGGCTACCTTTACATCAGGTCTTTATTTCTGATGATGTCCCATAGCTGTCTTAAGCTATTTTTGCTTTTAATATTTCATTTTTCTTTCTGCTCTTCAGCCTGACTCATTTCAACTGTCTTGTCTTCAAGTTAACTGTTTCTTTCTTCTGCCAACTCCAAACTGCTCTTGAAATCTTCCCAGGTACTTTTTATTTCAGTTATTGTGGACTTCAATTCCTTTAAAAAGTTTCTATCCCTTTTCTTAGACTCTCATATTGCTCATTCATTGTTTTCTTAATATCTTTTAGTTCTTTCTCTGTACTTTCCTTCATTTCCTTGAGGATTTTTAAGATCATTTTTTTAAAGGCTTTGTTCCACATGTCCACATTCTCATCTTCTTCATTGGTGTTTTCTGTATTTCTAGCCTCTCCCTTTGGATGGGCCATCATTTCCTGTTTCCTTTCTGTCCTTTCATTGTCTTAAGCTCCTTTTGTCTGGAGGGCAAATCCTGGGAGGACTGTCACCCTGGAGTGGACTTTCCAAACTCTGTCTTTCTTAGCTACAACAGGGCCAGGGACGCACAAAGGGGCACCGACCATTACAAAGTGCTCTGGGGAGGAAATTAGGATGGGTGCCAAAAGTTTCTCCAAAGGCTACCCCAAAGCTGAGCTTTCCCAGCAAATACAGCCCTTCAGCTAACTGTCCCCTGCAGCCCTGTGGAAGTACTGTGTCTTGAAGCCTCCATCATCTCTGGCCCTGTCTCGGGAGGGTTGAAACAAAAGCTGTTGCTGCCTTTTGTCTGGGGTAGGTTGAAACAATAGCTGTTCTCAGAGACTGGCCCCCAGTGATATAAATTCACCAATCAAAAGCCATGATCAGGGAAGCGGTTGTGGCTCACTCAGTTGAGCTCACGCCTACCACATGGGAGGTCCATGGTTCAGTTCCCAGTGCCTTCTAAAGAAGACAGTGTGCTGGCATGATGGGCAGGCACAGCAAGCTGATTCAACAAGAGACACAAGAAAAAAAACATAATGAGAGACACAACAAAGCAGGGAGCGGAGGTTCCCGGTGCCTCCTAAAGAGGACAAGCAAGACAGCGAGCTGACGTGACAGGCAGGCATGGCAAGCTGATGAAACAAATGACACAACAGGAGACACAAGAAGAAAGACACAATAAGAGACACAACAAAGCAGGGAACAGAGGTGGCTCAAGTAATTAGGTGTCTCCCTCCTATATTGGAGGTCCTGGGTTTGGTTCCCAGTGTCTTCTAAAAAAAGAAACAAGGAAGCAGAACAGACACAGCAAGTGTAAACAACAAAGGGGTGGGGGAAAATAAATAAATAAAATAAATCTTATAAAAAAAAAAAAGCCATGATCAATGACCTGCCATGCCCACTCCTGTTCTTGAGGAAGGGGTTTTTTTTGTCTTTCCATCACCAGCGATCTAGTCAGGGACTGGGCCCCATGGCAGACTGCCACGAGAGTGCGGCATGGGTGCTGGTCACTGCCACATGGCGAGAGCAACTTTCTACCCTTTACATTAGTTTTCCAGCCTCTTCCTCCTGCTCTTCCCTGGATGCTGTACAGTATTCCTCTGGCCTCTGGAGTTTCAAAATAGTTGTTTCACACAGTTCCTGCCTGTTTAAAAGTTGTTTTGGTAGAAGGACTGATTGCTGGACCTCTCTACTCTGTCATCTTCCCCAGAAGTCTCTGTGCTTTTATTTTGTTCCTTAAAGAATTACTAAATAAGTTTTTTTTTTTTAATTGACTTTTTTTTTTCTTTTGGTGTATAGTTCTATGAGTTCTCCCCTCTCCCCCCCACCCCCGCTTGCTGTCTGTGTCCATTCGTTGGGTGATCTTCTGTGTCTGTTTCTTGCCTTCTCTTCACATTTTTCTCCTCCAGGCTTCACCAGGATTCGATCCTAGGGACCTCCAATGTGGGAGAGAGGTACCCTGTCACTTGCGCCACCTCAGTTCCTGGTTTCTGGTGCATTTCGCCTTGACTCTCCCTTGCGTCTCTCTTTTTGTTGCATCATCATCTTGCTGTGGGGTTCGCTGCACGTCCACACGGGCCCAGCTCGCCCACTCGCCTTTTTTTTTCTACCAGGAGGTCCTGGGGATCAAACCCAGGTCTTCCCATATGGTAGACAGATGCCCAACCACTTGAGCCACATCTGCTTCCCACTAAATAAGTTTTGACCTATAATAGTTCCTTTTCGGGAAGCGGGTGTGGCTCAGTGGATAGAGCCCCCGTTTACCATATGGGAGGCCCGGGTTCGCGTCCCGAGGCCTCCTTGTGAGGGCACGCCGGCGCAGCGCCGTGGGCTGATGCGGCAAGACCTCACAGCAAGGGGGAGATAAGCAGACACAGAGAAGACACGCAGCGAATGGACACAGCAGCACAAGCAGCAAGGGGGGGGATAAATAAATAAAATAAATAAATCTTTAAAAAAAAAAAAATAGTTCCTTTTCACTGTCAGAGAAACAGTGCCTATGATCTGGTTAGAAAGGAATTTTAGGTTTATTAGTTTACAATATAATCATTATCATCTCCAGTAGTAGCTTTAAATTGTGGATAATAACCAGAGTCTATTGAAGATAGTGCTATTACCTCGATCTTCTTCAGTCCATCACAACTTCATCTAGATGAGTATTTTTTCCCCTCTGTACTAGTGTAAGAAAAAATCAATTAAAAAGAATATCAGTCATTCTCATTTAGTTTGTTTCATTGGCTAATGGCTTTTTCTTCCTTGACCTATGATTATTTCTTCATTCATCTTCCACTTTCATTGACTACAGTATTCAAACAAATATTTACCATTGATTTCACTTCATAGTATTTAAAGCTTAGAAACTGGCCACCTAAATACTTAGCTGACTAATTATTTGTGATTTACTAAACAATTTTATGAAATTCACACATCCATTTTCATCATTACAATTTTTACTTTTTAGCATGATTATTTTAAATGCAATAGTGTAATGAAATAGTTTTCCTCCATTTACAGCATAAAACATTACAGTAAGTGGCTACTTTCTTGCTCTTTTAACCAAATAATCATTGTCTTCACATTTATTTATGAGGATTCTGCTTTCTCTCAAAAAAAAAAAAAAAAAACCAGAAATATAATAAGCTCAAAATCAAGGCTTGGTGCTCATGAAATCATGGTGAACACCTTCATTTTTCTCCTTAGTTATTGTCAAATAATGTCGGCCTTCCCATGTACACCCATATCCACCACCACTTACAGGGAACCCGTGTTGTGTGCTGTTTAGCATGCTAGGATGCACCATGAATATTAAATGCAGAGGGTACGCAGCGCTGTAACCAAGGAGCTAAAGAGGCCTTGTGGAGGCTAAGGACTGAGGCATTGCTTCTCACAATGGCCTTGCTCCCAGAGATGCCAAGCACTGTGGGAATTAACTGCGCCCACAATGTTCTTCTCACCAGTTCCCACAAAAACCCTCCAAACCTGCAGACACCTCATTGCACCACGTAAGGGAGCACTACGCACACATTTATGCTGCTGGGCAGCCCTGTGAACTTGCTCTCATTTGTCCGTCTTATATCCCCAACTCTAACCTTATGTATTCTCCAGCCCCTGGTTGGCTTTTGTAGTGAATAAATAAAGGAATGCAGTTGACCAGAACCATCCAGTTACTACCATTTTCTCAAGGTTAGAAAAGCTGATAATGAAAGTGCAAGCAAGTCTCAGACACATTTTCTATGTGTTTGAAAGCTGTTGGTCTCCCTGGACAACTAACAAAACAATGGAGATGGACTAGCCCCATCTCAAAAACTAAGAAAGTCTTCAACTGCAAGCAAAACAACCCCATTCCTCTACCCCATAATAACTTTGTCCTTTCTCAGCCTGAAGCAGTCAGAGTGGACATCTTCCCATCATCATAATGGAGGAATGAACGATAAGGGGGGAAGTGTAAATGCTCACTAAAGCAGATATACTGTAACTACAGTTATCTTGTGTTAATGGAGTAACTTGTAACATTGATAAAAAAAATAAAATTTTTTAAAAAGTTGGGAAGTGGATGTGGCTCAAGGGATTGGGCTCCCATCTACCATAGAGAAGGTCCAGGATTCGATTACCGGGACCTCCTGGTGAAGGTGAGCTGGCCCAAGCAGAGAGCTGGCCTGTGCAGGAAAGCTGGCGCAGCTAGACAATGCAACAAAAAGAGACACAGAGGAGAGACAATGAGAGACACAGCAGACCAGGGAGCTGAGGTGGTCCAAGAGATTGAGTGTCTGTCTCCCACTCAGGAAGGTCCCAGGATCGGTTCCCGGTGCCGCATAAAGAGAAAACAAGCAGACACAGAAGATCACACAGTGGATGGACACAGAAAGCAGACAACGAGGGGGGAAGGAGAGATAAATAAATAAATAAATCTTAAAAAAAAAAGTTGTAGGTCTGAAGCTTTCTGATCATAAAGAAGCATGATTCTTTATAAAAGACCTTTGCATATGTTGGGATTCTAAGGTCTAGAATCTCATAACTGTCACTGTCGGAGCTCATGGATTAAGTCCTGTGCAGCAGTGAGATGGCCTGGATTTCTGGCAATTTAATAAATGTATAACTAATATTATTGATTTTAAATTTGTGTAAGACTGACCATATAAATGCATTTATATATAAGCAAAAAATTTTCTGTAAGATCATGTGCCCATATTTTGGTATTGGAAAAAGTGGTTCTCATAGGTATATATCTAACTTGGTCTGTGTTTGCATTTTTTTTAACAACATAAGTCTGTTGACATGAGTCTCACAAAGGTTATCTAGGCCTACAGTTACTGAATAAAACTGGAAAAAGCAAGACTTTTGCAAAACAGAATGGGAATTAATAATTTAATCAGTTCTTTGAGAATACTATATGCATCCAAAATTGAAACCATACTCAAAAGGTAATTTTAAAAAAAGCTACAGAAGCTTCAATTACATGTAAATTGAAATTCTGAGAATACTGTTTTATAGATTTTTAAAGGAAACATACAGCTCAATTAGATTCTATTACCATCTCCATTGTACACTGAAAGCAAGGAGAGGATGGTAGAAAAAGCCTTTCTTCACCTGGGAGCACTATGGATTTCTCTGTTGCTGGAATGATGTGCCCAGGACACCTTTAAAATCTATATGATGGGTCCTGGTATAGCTCAGTGGTTGAGCACCTGCTTCCCATGTACAAAGTCCTGAGTTCAATCCTCAGTACCTCCTAAAAATAAATAAATAAATAAATAGATATTTAAAAACCTATATGAGTATCCTTTAATCATTTGCAATGATCTTATTATTATTATTATTTTTAAAGATTTATTTATTTACTTGATCCATTTTAAACCCCCCCTTCCCCATTTGCTGTTTTGTGTCCATTCGCTGGGCAATTCTCTGTGTCTCTTTCATCTCTTCTCATCCTCCTCCTCCAGTCTTCAATCCTGAAGACCTCCGATGTAAGATAGAGGTGTTCTAGCCATCTGCACCACCTCGGCTCCTGGTTTTCGGAGCTTTCAGAGCATCTCGTCTTGTCTCTCTCCTTTTTACGTCATCATCTTGCTGCATGGCTCCCGGGGCCTGGCGGCTCACCGGCACACAGAGCCTGGCAGCCCATGTGCCTTCTATATATTTTTATTTTATTTTACCGGGAGGTCCCGGGGATTGAACCCAGGTCCCACCATATGGCAGACGGACGCCCAACCATTTGAGCCACATCCGCCCCCCAATGATCTTAATTTTCAAAAAGTTCTAAAATGCATTCCCACACGTGTCTCTACAACAGCATTAAGCTAAATTATTTTATTTAATTTGCTAGAGGTTTGAATGAATTATAAAATTATTTGTACTATTTACTATCCAAGTATAAAAACTATTTTGATTTCTTAACAAAATATTATATTTTTCCATAACATAATATTGAAATGTTTTACTTATAGAACACACATACCCAAACTTTTTCCCTTCCTCGCAAAATCCTAAATAATTTAAAGGGAATTGAGTTACCATTTATCCGTAAATGAATAAATATGAAATCTGTATAATATTTTAAAAGGACATGTAGTGAAAGTTAAGTCTCCCAAACTCCTCCTTCCCATAGGCTACCACGTTTGCCAGTTTCTTACATAGCTTTCCAAAGCTATTCTCTGCTTTGTGTGTGTTTATGTAAAATATTGTCAATTTGGACTTTTTCATCTTTCGTATTTTTGCATTCATAAAATTCATAAACTGCTCTCACTGTGTGAAAGTGTCTTAAATATCATAACTGCTTATAAATTTCCCAATTTCCTTTCCCTAAAGCACTACATTTAATTAAATGGATTCAGTTGCCTAATTCACATATCATAGCAGCTTTGTCAGTTCTAAAATGCTGCCCTAGTTTCAGAATTCTCTTTACTATTATAGCTTGATTCCCTGCACTTAGATCCTTCTGTAATTCCAATGCAAATACCACCAGGACTCAAAATAGAAAAAAAAAAATGCTTAAAACATTTCCTCCCTAATTAAAATTTTCTCTCCATTAGCAGATTCTTTGTTTTCTTTTAGTTGTGTTGAATAGCTGAGAGCTCCTCAGTGACACATCAAATCCTGATTACAGGCAGTTAATCATTTATATTGTGAATATGTTCGTGGACATTCTGGTGAGCTGTTTAGTCCTTCAGCAATAGTGTTCTGTACTATTGTAGTGTATGGAGAAAGCCAAGGCACGTGATTCACACTGGGGAGCAGTGGGGAGAAGTGGAGTCAGTAGAAGAAGGGACTCATACACAGACCAGACACTCAGATTTGATGCTGCTGCCAGGGATTCTGAGCAAAGAAATAAGTATCAGAAAAGGGGTGAAATTATATTGTAAAAATATTCTCCTTGCTCAAGATTGGAGAGATATTGAGGGGATACTGACAGGAGATCCTAGGGCTAGAACAGCCAATTCAAAGACAGCTACTCTAAGTTAGGTTTGAGGTGATGGAGTCCCCAGTGTCATGGCATCATGAAAATGTGGAAATTTTGAAAGAAAAATGGATAGGACTTGGTGAGTAAGCAGAGATGGAGATTATGGAGAGAAATGAGTCAATGATGACACCATGATTCTGAGCATGATCGTGGGTTTGGAAGCACCATGGGCAATCAGGGATGTCAGAAAGGGGGAATTAGACTTTTTGTAAGGAAGGTGATAAATTTGCTTTTAGACAGGCTGAATTTGTGGTGATATTGTAAGCATTCGAGCCAAAAAGTTCAGTGGAAAGTTGAAGATATGTGACTAGGGTACAAGTGAGAGGATAGGATTGGATTTATATAGGATATATATATATATATATGTTTTTATTATGGAATTTTTCAAATGTAGACCAAATAATAACAAACTTCCATATACCTGTTATTTCAATAATGATCAACCCTTGGTCAATCTTGTTTCACCTGTACACTGTTCCTCACCTATCCTCCTCTCCACTTTGTATTATTCTGAAGCAAATTCCAGACATGGAGAGAAATGTTTAAAAGTATGAAGCACAGGAAAGAACTCAGAGAACCTTAAGGCAAACTTTCTCATTTTATAGATGAGCAAAGTTGAAGTCTAGAGATGAGTAATCAATTTGCCCTAATTCAAAAAACCAGTGACTCTGTAGCTGGAACCCAGTTATTTGCAGATAAGTTTGTCAAGTTTTCACCTTTCTGAGATGAAATGAAAAAAAATAAAGGATGATAGACATATTTTTCATAAAGCTAAAATATAGACAATTTTTAAAAGTGCTATACATTTGTCTTATGTTTATTTGTAATTCTGTCAAAAGACAACAAATGAGCCATACATTATAAACTACAGCTATAAAATAGGTCCTTACACTAACAGGTGAACAAGAGAACTGTGTTTGCTTATCATTGGTTGGTTTTCACACTGGCCTTAGAGCCTATGGGGTCATTCTTAAGAGCGCCTTGGAAGCAGCAGAAGAGTCCCCTTTGTCCAGAGTCAGTTTACTTGTGGCTACCAGGATGACATGGGTGACATGTCATTGCTTGTACCATACATACCTAAGTTAACAGAGCAAATTTTGTGTTGATTCTGCTGAGCAGAATACACGAGGCAATAAAAGTGTGTCGATACTAATTTCATAGATGGGCCCAACCGGTATAACATTCAGCCTGCAAAAAGAAATAGTGTATTTTTATCAGAAAATATGACAGTTCAAGGATCCAGTCTAGATTTATTAAAGTAAAAATTGTTGTTTATGTGGGAAAACATGGGAGGTATGGGGAGCGGGGCATATGGGAATCCCTATTTTTTTTTTTTAGATTTTATTTATTTATTTATTTATTTATTTATAAATCCCCGCCTTGGAGCTTGTCTACTTGTCTCCCTTTGTTGCATCATCTTGCTGCTCCAGCTCACCGTGCCGTGTGGGCCCGCACAGGCCAGCTTGCCTTCACCAGGAGGCCCCGGGAATCAAAGTCGGGGCCTCCCATATGGTAAATGGGAGCCCAACCAATTGAACTACAGCCGCTTCCCTCCTATATTTTTTATGTAACATTCATGTAATCTAAGTATCTTTAAAAAAATTTTTTTAAATTAAAACAAAACAAAAAAGCTATGAGATTCATAAAAAATAAATAAAGTAAATTGATCCATTGTGAGTCATAGTTTAAATGCATGGCAATGTTCTTTGTAGAGATGTTTATGAAACCAGGAAAAAAATTTTAAACTTTCTGAAAAAAAAATCTTAAGTTTTTAAAGATGTACTTGATGTTAGAAATGGCATTGAAAATGTCTCATGAAGTGGCACTGAATATTGCAGAGTCTGAGAGCCACTTATAATTTCAGGCATTATGTAAAAGATGTTTGCTTCAATCTTTCAATAAAGCAATTAAAAAATTAATCCAGTACTTCTGTCATATAGTACAATTACTGGAAGAGTAAAATAAATATGTGAGTGCATATATGATTAGTTTTTTCAGCTTATTAAAATTTCAAATTGTATAATACATTTTTACAAAAATCTATTATTTAAAATTTTATAATATTGGTATAAGGTTACCATCTGTCCTTTTTTCGGAAGAACTGGCTTTTATTTTAAAACCATGTCCTTCCTTCTTGTTTTTTATTACATGTTCTTTCTTTCATGAAATAATAATAGTTGATGGTAGCTTTTTTAAAAACTACTCTTTAATTGGAAAAAAATTGTTAGCAATACTGGAACCAATTCCAAAAAGGATTTATTTTATTATTTTATTTTTAATATATTAAAATTTTTTTACAAATACTTCTTTCCATCCCTCCCCTCCCTTGCTAACCACTAATATGCTATCTCTACAAATATGCTATTTCTAATCATCTATTATAAGTGATATACAATTTTTGTCCTTATTGTTTCTCTGAGCACAATGTTTTCAAGGTCCTCCCATGTTGCAGCATATCTCATAACTTCATTTTTTCTTATGACTGAATAATATTCAATTGTATGTATATTCCACATTTTGTTTATCCATTCATCTGTTGATGGACACTTGGATCGTTTTCAGGTTTGGGCTATTGTAAATAATGCTGCTATAAATATTGGTGCACAATTATGTTTATGACCCTGTTTTCACTCTCTTTGGGTATATACCTAGAAGTGGATTCTCTGGTCACATGGTAATTCTCCATTTAACTTTTTGAGGAACTGCCATATTGCTTTCCACAGTGGCTATACCATTTTACATTCTAAAAGAATTTTATTTTAATGCTCTGGTCTGCAAAATACTTAAAGTGAGGAAACCACTGCATTCCAGTTGCCTGGACAATGGAAAAGTAGAAATGTGAGAGAAGGAAGAGGTAGTCAAGAGAAAGATCTTAAGGAATAAACAGAAGAAGGCCAATAGTTGAGATGTAGAGAAGCAGTAAGAACCAGTAAGGAGTGTGAAGATGGCACAGTGAGAAGGAAGTAGGGGGAAAGGGCACTATTAGCTGACTTCTATCCTATTGGGTACTTTATAGATGTGACTACTTTTAATCCTCATAATAAGCCTGTGAGTTAGGGGCTCTTTCCCCCATCACTATCTCACCCACTTGCAGTCTCAAGGAAGTGGGAGTCTCCAAGAGGGTGGTCAACAATTCCCAGCGCAAGAGAGAAGTGTAAAGTGAGAACAGGCAGAATATGTGGTCGAAAGGTCAGTAGAAATGACCGAAAGGCCAGTGTGAGCACAGTGATGGAAACAGAGGTCAAGCAGCCAGCAAATTAAGCAGACCCCTGAGGCTACATTATCAACCAATATTATTTATTTTTCTTTAAATACAGTGTCCTATAAATGCTGATTTGTAAACTGGTCTTATTTTTCTGACCATACTGCTTTTATTTATCAACGTTTGAGTCTATTTAAAAACTGTCCGTTTGTCTATTAATGATTACTAACACTTTTATGTTAAGCATTGTGCTAAATGCTTTAATTTCTTTACTCTTCATAACAACCTGAGGTAAAGATAATTATCCCATTTTACAGATAAGGAAACTGAGGCACAGAGAGGATAATAAACTTGTCCAAAGTCATACAGCTAGTAGCTGGAGTCTGATGGAGCCAGGGCAATCTGCCCACTATTCAACTCTTCTCCCCTTTAAATTTTAAGAGTAAATCCAGACTAACAATTCCATTTTAACAATCTTTCTTTGAGAGTTAAGACCTTTGATGATTTAAAATCTGATAGAGGTTTTAAAAACACTAAATTTGTAAAACTCTTATTTTCTAAAGCCAATTATTTACATGTATGGTATAAAAATTAAAATATTGCAGAAATGTATGCTTCCCCCAACCCCTAGATAATCCCTGTTGACATAAAAGAATAAGTTTATCCCCAGAGGCAATACAACTCTGGGCAATCAATCCTCTTCAAGCTTCTTTTAAGGGCCTCCATTTTTTTTTTAATTGCTCAAATTTACTTTTTAATTTCAAAAGTAGCTCAAATCCTATGAACTATATTGTGTAACATATTCTATGATTCCATTTATATAAAGTATAAATATAAATCAATTTATAAAGATGAAAAAAAAGTAGCTCAAATCCTTTTATAAGTACTCATAAAAATATGGTTAAGTGAATCACTTCTCATTAATTTTTTCACTCTTTCATCTGGGTATTGGGAGAGGAGAGTGAGTGAAAATCAGTCCTACTCATACCCTTACAAATATTCCCCAGCTCTGGCCTCCCTCCTCATTCTCTAGGCTGCCCATCAAAGTCTTAAGCCTCCCAGTGACCTTGGTTACACTGGGACCTTATAGTTGGCTTGGTCCTTGTCTCTTGAAATCAAACATACTCACCACTCAACAGCATACAAACAGAAACGGGGAAGAAAAAGGGGGAGAGCCAGAGTCCTTGAGGATTCATACACTCTTTGGAAAATCTCTGACCCTGTTCTTTCCTTTGGGTGGAGTCAACACCAACAAACTACCTATAAAGAGGCTCTAATTAGTCTTCCCAACATGCCCCTGGGGAGCACGCTGAGGATATAAAGCTTGTTTAAGTGTTCAAATTTGCATAACATTCTCAGTATATAAATTCCCAAGCTAATTTGATGCTAACAGTTTTTAGAGAAATGAAAGTATAGACGTATCAAAGCAAAACACCTACCCTTCCTTCCAGTATTTAAAACTATTCATTGAATTAGCAAAGCAACACTAACACAATTTGACACAACTTTGACAAGCAGTCCATATTAAATATTTTTAGAATTATTTTTGTCAAGCTGAAGGGAAAACAACCAAGAATAAAAAAATACATATTCTACATTTCTCTTTTAAAAGTAGTTCTGACTAAAGAGATAATAAAAGAATCACCTTTCTGGGTCAGATTCTTTGCCCTGGAGGTTTCTGGTTCTGACAGCAGCTCCAGGAATATTTATTAAAAGGAAAAAAGGAAAAAAAAAAGGCTTTGTCCAGAGGAGAAAACATTTTATTTATTTAGCAATTCATTTTCTGAACTTCTTTTTAATGTATGAGAATTAAGAAGGGAAATAAATACAATCTTGCTGTACAAATTTGACATTCTACTAAATGTTTAAAAAATCATGTTCAATTTTTTTGTTTTATGTACATGTCCCATTTACTCACACAGGAATAATATACAGAAATTTTGCTGATCAATACACAATGAAAAATGATTCAAAGTGGTATAACAAATTATTTCTGTGAATTACTTTTATCATGTTTTCTAATAATGTCCATAAGATTAGCTCCAGTAACCAGGTCACTCTGCGACTGCTTAATTTTCTGTTGTTCCTTTCTCTTCTGGTCAAGAAGGTAGGGGGAATTTAATAACTGTGGGGGAAGAATGGATCCTGTGGGTTTTACTCTTTTTACAATATCCCAGAAATGTCTTTTTGAATTGTTATTGATGAAAGTAATTGCTGTTCCATTTTGTCCTAATCTTCCCACTCTTCCAACCTGAAATGAAATGTAAAAAATTTTCAAAATGTTCATATGCCATCTTATTGCCCCTTGAAAGTAAGCAAAGACTATTATTTAAAGAAGCTTTACTAAAATCAACAATCATTCAGATAGCATTTTTCAAACTGTGGATACAATATACTTGTGAAGTCAATTTAGTGAGGTGCCACCTTCAGTGAGGAGCTACCACGAAATTGAAGAAAACAGAAAACATGAGAGTGATCACACGTAGTAAAAGTAAGGAATGTTTGTGAAACCCGAGTTTCAATTATGCATGTGTGTGTGTTCTGTGTGTGTGTAGGGGAGTCATGACATCAACATGCAGGTGGGTTAAGTAAAAAAAATTGTTAAAAGCCCCTATATTACAAGCAAGAGGAATATCTGCTTTCACGTATTAAAGTGCCTTAAAATGTGAGATAAAGTTATTAAATTTTTGCATAAAGTTCTTTCTCATTTTAACAGAATCAAATTGGCACAAATCTGGGATGGAGATATGTAATAAGGAACAAAATCTATTTATCCCTAAATATATAATAAAAACATACTGAGAAATGTTTCAAAAGAAAAATGTCAATTTCTGCTCCTTCATTAAATGAAGAATTTAAGTCTATATTCAGAAATAGTTAAATGATCCTTGCTAACACACAGGGAATTTTTTAAATTGCAAAAGAAGAAACCTGTAAAAAAAGTTGAACAGATAGCCTCTAGGGAATAAGACTCGGGAGTGGGGAGAAGGGAGGCAAGGGAATACTGTTTTTCATTATTAGACTTATTATTATCTTATTTAATTATTTGATTGAAATGTTCTAATAAAAATAAAAATATAAAAAATAACTGGAGTCCACAAAATGGGAGAAAATTTTGTAAACCATCTATCTGATAAGGGACTTGTATCCGGAATATATATTTAGAATGCTTACAAGTGAACAATAAAAAGACTGATAACCCACCTGAAAAATGGGCAAATGATTTCAACAGACTTTTCTCAAAAAAAGATATACAAATGGCCAGTAAGTTCACCATAATTAGCCAACAGGGGAATGTGTAGCAAAACCACAATGAGATACCACTTTATACTCTCTAGCATAGCTATAAGAAAAAAGAGAGTTAAGAAACTCTCTGTGAAGAAATTGAATCCTCATACATTGCTGGTGGGAATGTTAAATAGTGAAGCTGCTTTGGAAAACAGTCTGCAGTTCCTCAAAATGTTAAACATGGAAGTATCACATGACCCAGCAATTCTACTACACAAATGTTCGTGGCAGCATTATAAACAACTCAAAAAGTGGAAACAACACAAATGTCCATCAACTGATGAACAGATAACATGCCACATAGTGGTATATTCCATTCAGCGGAATATTAGTCAGCAATAAAAAGGAATGACATACTGATTCATGCTACAACATGGGTGAACCTTTACAACTCTATGCTAAATAAAAGAAGCAAGTCAGAAAAGACCACATATTGCATGATGCCATTGATATGAAATTTACAGAGTAGGCAAATCTACAGAGACAGAAAGCCAATTAGTGTATGTCTAGGGCTGAAGGCCTTAGGGGGACTGGGGAATGACTGTGAATGGACATGGGGTTTCCTTCTGGGATGGTGAACATATTCTAAAATTGATTATGTGATGGTTGCACAACTCTGAATATACTAAGAAACATTTAATTGTACACTTTAAATGAGTGAATTGTATGGTATGTAATTATAACTTTTGATATGTAATTTATATGGAGATATTTTATATTGAAATATAAAGCAGCTTTAAAAACAACTGCAATAGTCTACACACTCTACAAGACAGCTGATGTTAATACAAATACCAAATTATTTCCCCCAGAAGTTCCCCACCTCCAAAATTAAAAGCAGACACATACGAATACATATACATATCCTTTGACCAGCAGTTCTCTTACTAGGAATTTATTTTACAAATATACTGGTGCAAGAGACACAAAGAGCTAAGTATGTGGATGTTCACTGAAGCATTATTTAATAACAAAATCCTGGAAATATTTGTCCATCAGTAAAGGATGTGTCAAATTATGGAACATCCATACAGTATGTTACCATGCAGTCATTAAAACAGAACAAATTTGAATAATCACTTAAAAATATTTAAAGAGCTTAAACAGTGCTTGAACATATAGTAAATATTCAATTCATGTTAACATTTACCATAAGGGAGCTATATTGTGTGCTGATAAGCAAATATGTCTAAGATATATTTAATAAAGAAAGCAAGGTAGGGAGCAGATGTAGCTCAAGTGGTTGAACACCTGCTTCCCATGTACAAGGTCCTGGTTCGATCCCCAGTATCTCCTAAAAACAAAAAAATAAGCAAACGAAAAAAACCAACTCTCATCGGGGAGTGGATGTAGCTCAGTGGCTGGGCACCTGCTTCCCATGTACAAGGTCCTGGGTTCAATCCCTGGTACCTTCTAAAAAAAAAAAAATGCAAAGCATAGAACAGTTGGTGTCATATTGTCCCATTTATGCAAAAAGTGTAAAAGGATACAAACATATGTGTCTATATACATCCATATGCATTATAGTTTCTGCATAGCTAACTGCAGGAATGACTAAGCAGATGAGAAAAGAAACACTTTTCATTTTATATCTTTTGTTATTGGCATTATTTGTTATTACATGTATGTGTACCTCAATCATTCAAACAAAGAAACATACACAAACACCCAGATACAGAGCCAGAAAAGCATAGGGATCTGGGGCATTCTGGGTATCAACAATGCCTAAGAAGCCAATGTGGCTCAGTGGCTGAGCACCGGCTTCCTACATACGACGTCCTGGGTTCAAATCCCAACCCTCAGTACTTCATAAAACAAAACAAAAAAAAGAGTCTCCAGGAACAACTTCTTTTCAGCAAAAGTATATCATTTTTTTGGATTTAAATTTTGTTCTTATGTATAAACGTTTCTGTTTATATTTGTTTAAAAATTTTATATAGTGAAATCTCATTTTGTTTGTACATACTGAAATAACATTATAATATAAATAATTTAAGTCAGAAAAAAACAAAACAAAACAAACACCACAATCCCTAAGGTCCCTAGGTCAATTGCTCTATGATAGCACAGTACTCTGTGAAGAATTGAGAGCCACAAGGTTGACTGGGGATATCAAGAAAAGGTTAAATAATTATAATCAGGATACTCTGTTTAAGAAGCAGAAAAGCTTCTAAAGGATTTTGGAAAGATTTCCATACAAAATTACTAAAATGAAAGTTTGAAAATAAAACAAACTTCAGCTACTTGAATAATCAACTCCTGTGGAATACTCAATTCCCTGACGTGAAGGTAAATGAAGAGATTTTTTTTTAAAAAGGAACGATATTATTAAATCTAAGTAAAAATAAAAGCAACTGTGCATTAAAGGCACTAAAAGCATCTCAGTGGGTGATTCAAGGTGATTCTAAGAACATCAGAGAAAGGCTTCACTTGAAGAGCGTGTAAGTGATGCCTGAGAAGGAAGACAGGTAGCTGTCAGAGATAACACAGAGGCACTAAGAGAAGGCTCTATTTCTGCTAGAAAGAAGAGCCGTTGTTATCTTTGGCAGCAAAGGAAAGGAAAAAAACTTTAAAAGGTGAAAAACTAGAATAAATAAGGACATGAAGAGGAGGGGAAGACGAGATTCTTATAAAAGCAAATATTAAAGGAACAATTTTATTTTGGCCAGATATATCAATTTAAAACAAACTTTTCTATTTTTTTTTCCGATTATAAAAGCCAGTGATATGATCACTGAAGAAAATAAGAAAAATAAAGGAAATAAAACAAAAATCTACCATCTAAATTTTTAAAAATTAACATTTTAGATTACTTACTTCCAGTCATTTTTCCATATAGCTTAGGTATGTATATACATATATATAGTCTTTAAAAATAAAGTTTAGTTGATACATTTTAAATGCAAAGATATGTAAAGCTTAATGCCCTTTTTCTACTTAACATTATATTGACAATGCCTAAAAAAAAAAACAATTCACGACCAAAATGTTGGTAACATTTAAAAAACCCCTTTACCTGATGCACATACTCATCCATACTTGAAGGCATATCGAAATTGACTACCAGCTTCACACTGATCAAGTCCAGGCCTCGTCCCAGGACTCCTGTGCTCACAACAACTTCATAGTCGCCTTCAAGTAATCCCTTTCCAAAAGAGAAACAAAATTTACTACTGCAGAATTTATGTAGTTTTATGTAGTTCAGATATCTTTACTTTTTTCAGTGATTACTTCAATATTGTTGTTACAAGGTCTTAGTATATCTGAAAAATGTATGAAGCTCAAGTTCCCCAACCCCCACTGAATTTATTCTATTAATTTACTCAGGCAAGCCTTTTCCAAAGATGAATTGCTCTGTCCCAGTCCAAACTGACCTGATTATAGAAATGGTGGATTCCGAATTAGTAATCTATTTAGTATATGCTCCCCAGAGAACAAGGCTTATTGCTCCCAAAACACAGAAGACTGAGCAAGTCACTGTCACAGTCAAGTGCTTGCCTGAAGTTAATAGAGTCATTTAAAAAAAGGGTCTGCTTTAAAAATCAGCCAGGGGAGCAGATGTAGCTCAAGCGGTTGAACGCCTGCTTCCCGCATATGAGGTCCCAGGTTCGATCCCTGGTACCTCCTAAAAACAAACAAATAAAACCCAACTCTCGTTGAGGAGCGGATGTAGCTCAGTGGTTGAGCGCCTGCTTATGAGGTCCTGAGTTCAATCCCTGGTACCTCCTAAAAAAGAAAAGAAAAACATCAGCCAGTAATATGGTATCTTATGAAAATGGGGCAAAACAGGTTTACAAGGAAAGGAAGAGTAGAGATACTGAGTGCCAAACCTTCAATATGTTTTTCCTTTCTATTTGTGACTTCTCTGAATGTATGGATGTGCTTTTTAAACCTGTGATTTTCTGAACTGCATCACTCAACAGATCTGCTCCTAATCTGCAGTCTACAAATACTAATACTGGAGGCTTGAAGAGTTTCTTATCCTGAAAAATATAAAACATATATTTAAAATTGTTCATGTAATATGATTTACAATGGAAAGTTTTTCTGAAAGCATTAATACAAGATGATTATTGATAGTTTTATATATATTGTTAAGGCATATTCTGTCAAAACAAGCATTTTCTTTAAAATATGCACAAACAGAAGCCAGACATTCTATTGCCCTTCACATCCCTCCATTATTTCATTAGTGTTGCAAAAGTAATTCATAAATTTTAAGTGCCATTAGCATAATTTTAAATATTGTCCACAAGTCAATAAAAATCATATTTAACCCCATACTGTATTTTTAAGTAACTATACAGTGCATATATCATTCACTTAACAAATATCTGTTTAAACAAGTTACAGTTAAAAAAATTCTATTTCCCAAGAACAGAAGAGCCTTCACCTTAAATATAATACTATAAATTTTTGAAAGAAAAAATATTATTTACAAATAATCTTTATATTTAAATGTCTTTCTATTATAAGGAAAAGAAAAACCAACCCTGCATATATATAGAATTTTTAAGATTTCACAAATAAAAATATATTTGGTCCTCACAGAATTCTGAGGCAAATAAAGCAATTTATTATTAAATAATACCTACATCAAATTCCCCAAAAGCTGCATCTAAAATTCCTTCTCTTAAGAGCTACAAAAAAATGTAAACAATCTACAAAATAGGGTTGACTTCTTTATTACTTACATTTAAGATTTCAAATAATTTTTTCTTTTTGGCTGGTTCTTCTACCCACAGAATAATCTGGCGTACATTGGAACAAGGCAGGTTCTTTTCTCCAGTGATAATTCTCACTGGATTATGCAGAAGCTGGCTTGCTAGTTGTTCTATGCTTGTTGGAATTGTGGCTGAAACCAAAATGGTCTGACAGTCATTAGGAACGTTTTCCAAGATGTCCAGCACTTGTTGTTGAAAGCCCATCTTTAACATGGTGTCAGCCTGAAATACAACCGTTTTAAAGTTAGTATTGCTTTACATTAAAACCCAGAGGCGCCCGAGAAAAGACAATATAATTAAGGATATAAAAAAAAACAAAACTCTTACACAGAAAAATAAAACACAATGTTAAAAGAAAAAGGACCAAATGTCCTTTTTTTACCCTTTACAAAGGTAAAATGTGTAATTATACAAAATTATATATTGTTTAACTATGTATGTTTGTAACAATATACAAAGATTTTCACTATGGCATTATAATTAGCAAAAAAACCTACACATCATCAACAGGGGACTTGGTAAATAAAATATGGTCTATCCATACAATGGAACACTATGTTGCTCTTTATTAAGTGGTATGGAATGATTGTTACACTCATTGCTAGAAGAAAAAAAGCACTATGTATGGTATGATACCATCTGTATTATAAAATGTTATATGTGAATACAATGAAGAAACTTAATTGCTACCACTGGGGAGAAAATTTAAGGCTGCCTTGGGAGAGGCAATTTTACATTTCATTTTATAGCTCTGTTGCAATTTGATTTTTTAAAAACCATGAGCATATGCTATATTTATAATAAAATATTAAGTAGAAAAAATTTAATGTTGGGAAGGCTGTCACTTCTGAATTGTTTGGTTTTTAAACAATGAACATGTATTATTACTAAGCAAATAAACTTTTTAAAAAATTAGTGCTGCTAAAAAAATAAAAGATTAAGGCTACCTTGATTTTCAAATAAAATCCTGGTGTTAGAGGTTCCCCCTCACTAGGTTTGCAATAATTAACAAGCTATGACTCAGTTACCCCTGACATGCATTGAGGAAAGACAAGCCCCCCCCCGCCATAGCCTACATGCCTAACAGCACGGCACTTCCCGAAAGGTTGACAAAGAAACCACATGGAGACAGGAGTAAAGTGGGAAAGAGACTTTCATCCCCTCCAGATCCAAGTACCACCTGCTGCTCCAGCATTAAGAAAACATAACTCCCTAACCCACTAACCTCTAGCCATACAAGGGAAAATGTTCACCTCTAGGGCTTCCTATTGGCCCCTGCATCTCACTCGGACCCTCGACCCCCTCCCACTGACTATTATTTCCCTGCCTAGGAAGGTACTGTATAAATTCATATTCCCTCTTCCAGGGGAGGGTTGAAGTCTATTCTTCAGACCCCCTCTGTTGGGAAAGCTTCTCATCAGTCTCCGCGTCCCAGTGAGCATTGCCTTTTCTCTAACACCTGGTGTCTATAATTTGGAAACGATATGTAATTATTTTAAACTATTAAGACAGCATATTTTATTTTATTTATTTATTATTTTTTTAGGAGGTACCGGGGATTGAACCGGGACCTCGCACATGGGAAGCAGCTGCTCAATCACTGAGCTATATCCACTCCCCAAGGCAGTGTATTTAAATGTCCACTATGTACTATCATTTAGATTAAAATTTGAGGACTCATTTTAATGGTATTCATTCTATGGTATTTAAGAATATAAAATAATCATGGCTGTCTGGGTTTGAATCCTGGCTCCATCTACGACCTTGAGCAAGTTATTTAATGGCTCTATGACCTTAGTTTTCCCCTTTATATATGGTACTTTATGGGCTGTTATGAAGATTAATAAGATTAAGTATAAGGTATATAAAACACTTAAGACAGTGCCTACAACCTAAGTCTCAGCCAATGTCTCAATTATGAGACACAGAAAACACATATACACTCACTGGGTCTCCCAAACCTTCCCCAATTTCCTCAAAAATCCCACCATGCCCCACTCATCTCAGTAAATAGCCTTGTTTCTGGCCATAAGAAATAAATTTCTGTAATTCCTCTACTCATCCGGCTTCCTCAGAGAGTTGTCTAGATTTGCCATCTCCATTCCTCCATTTTCTCACCCCCTGCTCCCCCACCAGTCTTCACCTTCTCACCTTATAGGAACTACTCTCCTTCAGGCTGCCAAGGACTCTCCAATACCAAATTGAACAGCCACCTTACTTTTTTAAAACAACATATTTTTTCCTAATAATAGAAGTAATATACTCAAAATAGAAAACTTGGTAAATACAGGAAAATAAAGAACTAAACTCACCTACTATCTCACAACCAGACATCACCACCCTTACTTTCAGTCTCCTAAATACGTTTTCTAAGTATGTCTTGGAATCCTCCTCCCTATCCTTCCCACCACTGTCCTGGCTCAAACTCTCCCCTTCCTCCTGTGAACAAGCCTTCTAGCTCACAGGCTATTCTTCACATCAGAACATAAGTCTGATTACATAATTTTTCTGCTGAAAATCCTTGAAGTTCCTCATTATCTACAGGATAAGATACAAATGCTTAAGGCCATTAACAAACTATGCCAGGGGAAAATCTCTGAAAAGAAATATGCTAACTAAGATTATTTTAAGGCGGTAGGAATACCAGGTTTTTTTCTTTTTTCTTTCCTATATTCTAAATTGTCTTTAATGTGCATAGATTACTCATAAAATTTAGTAATACAGTATTTAAACAGCAGAATGGGCCATAAATGGCATTAAAATTAGGATAGGATGGGACAGAATAAAAATGTCACATTAGGGAATGGATGGAGCTCAGTGGTTGAGTGCCTCCTTTCCATTTACGAGGTCCTAGGTTCAATTCTCAGTACCTCCTTAAAAAAAAAAAAAAGTATCACATGTAGCAAGGGTAAATATTGCAACATTGTTTCATGAAACTTTAAGGTGCCAAGCAGGCATCTTTCCCAGTGCTATACATGTCCTCTTATGATGCCAGTTTTACAGATGAGCAAACTGAGACCTATTACAGTTACTAAGTCGTGGAGCTGGGATGCGGACCTTGGCAAACTGGCCCCAGAATCTGTGGTGGTAAATGCCAAGTTACTGCTGTGTGCTGGGTGGTCAAGACTCATGAAGAGGGAAGTGGATATGGCTCAAGCGATTAGGCTCCCACCTAGCATATGGGAGGTCCCAGGTTTGTTTCCCGGGGCCTCCTGGTGAAAGTGAGCTGGCCTGCGTGGAGAGCTGGCCTGCATGGAGAGCTGGTGTAACAAAAAAGAGACAAAGAGAAAAGACAATGTGAAACACAACAAACCAGGGAGCTAAGGTGGCTCAAGTGATCTGAGTGCCTCTCTCCCACATCAGAGGTTCCCAGGATGGGTTCCCGGTGCCTCCTTTTAAAGAGAAGACAAGAAGAGGCGAAGGCAAGCAGACATAGAGAGCACACAGTGAATGGACAGATAGCAAGACAGCGAGCGCAAAAACAACAAGGGGGGGGGAATAAATAAACAAAATAAATCTTTTAAAAAAAGACACTGAAGAGACCCTACCTTCAAGGAATTTATGGTCTAATAAGAAAACAGATGAGTAAGCTCAATTTTACAACATTCATATGCTTAAAATACTACAATATAAAATTACACAATAGGACATAATTGATTACCACCTCCTTCAAAATCTTATTTTTCTTCCCTGATATTCTTCTGTTATGATTTTTCTCCTTCCTCACTGGCCACTTCCTTTCTCTTCAGCTCAAGCGCTTCAGTCTTGGAGATCCCCAAGAGCTGGGTCCTAGCCCCCTTCTCTTCTCTGTCTATCCAAATATCATGTATATGTCAAAGATGCCCCAAAATCTTTTCTCTGGTCACAACTGCTTTCCTGAACTCAAATGCAGAATCCAACTGCCAATTTAGCATCTTTCGATCTAACAGGCCCTCCTAATTTAACATGCTCAAAACAGAATTTATTTCCTCCCTTTAAACCCACTCCTATTCCAGTACATATCTCAGGAAATGGTACCATGAGAAACCCACCACCCTCGTTTCCTCTCCTCGTCATCCCAAATCTAATCCATTATCAATGCTGTCGACGACACTAACACATCCCAAATCCAGCTGCTTCTCTCCAGCTCGCCACCACCACCAGCTTACACTTGTGAGACTCCATGCTTCTCACCCCACCCCCCGACTCAACTTCATTCTCCTCAAGTGGCCAGAGAGATCCTTCTAGATGTAAATCAAATCCTCTGCTTAAACCAACAGTGGCTTCTCATCACACAAAGCATCCAGAAAGCCCTCCGCCAACTACTCCACTGGTCGTATTACCTTGTGTACGTGTGTCCCAGCTCCATGAGACTGAAAGTGTGTATGTCTCATTTTTTCATTGTATCTTTGGAACCAAGAACAACACCTAACACATAAGAAGCCCTAAAAATGTACTGGATAAATAAATGTATGTTCATTAATTCTAAGTACTTAACTAGCACCTAACTCTATATCAGGTAGCTTGCTAATCATGTGTCCCAAACCTTCTGAAGATAAGGAACACCTGGAATGAGTTGTTTTGTTTTGTTTTCATTTTAGCATCATTTATTCTTTTTTAAAATTATTTTTTTAATTTATTGAAGTATATCACTCATACATAAACGTACATAAACAATAAGTGTATAGTTGTGAACTTACAAAACAAACATATGTAACAACATACAGGGCTCTCATACCTCACCCTACCACCAATACCTTGCATTGTTGTGAAAAATTTTTAACTAATGATTAAAGAGCATCCCCAAAATATTACTACTAACAAAAGTATTTTCCCCCGACCCACTTTAGTATTATTTTTTAATATCATTTATACATGAACATACATAAATAACTGTATAGTAAAAGTTGTGAACATACAAAGCAAACATGCATAACATCATGGGGTCCCAAATATCAACCCACCACCAACACCTTGCATGGTTGTGAGACATTTGTTACAAATTATGAAAGAATATTCTCAAAATCTTACTACTAATTATAGTCTTTATCTTACATTTGGTGTGTTTTTCCCCCAACACATGCTATTATTATTATTTTTAATATATTTTTATGACAGAAATTGTAAACTTACGAAACAATCATGCACATGTGCAGAATTCTCAAACAACACCCCTCTATCAATACACCACACCATGGTGGAACATTTGTTACAGATGATGAGATAATATCATCTGATTATTACCAAGTCCATAGCATACATTTGGCACACTTTTTCCATAACTCCCCATGCCCCCGCCCCCATTATCAACACAGTACATCTTTAGCATAGATGCATGAATATTACATTATTACTGTTAACCACAGTCCATAGGTCACTCCAGTTGTATTTTTCCCATGCTTCTCCACATTTCCACCAACCTGCAATAGTGACGTACATCTGTTATAGCCTACCAAGGATACTCTTGTATCTGTACCATCAACCACAATTCTCATCCACCTCTGGATTTACTGTGTTATTCAGTCCCTAAGATTATTCTCTAGCTTTCTGTCAATTGGCATTTACATCCCTAGACTACCATTTTCAGCCACACTCCCATTTATAAACCAGCTATTACTCACTATAATGTGATACCATCAACTCTGTACATTTCCACACTTTTACAGTAAAGCTAATTAAAATTTCTACATACATTAAACATCAGTAGTCCATTTCAGTCCTCCTTTTATCTCCTTTAAGAATTTACCACCTACCACCAGGTCTTGAAGATATTTTCCTACATTTTCTTCTAGAAGCTTTATGGTTCTTGCTTTTATATTTAGGTTTTGATCCATTTTGAGTTAATTTTTGTACAAGGTGTGAGATAGGGGTCCTCTTTCCTTCTTTTGGCTATGGATATACAGTTTTCTCAGCACTATTCATTGAATGGACTGTTCTGCCCGAGCTGGAGGGGTTTGACAGGCTAGTCAAAAATCACTTGACCATAGTTGTGAGGGTCTGTTTCTGAACCATTAATTTGGTTCCATTGGTCTATGTGTCTGTCTTTATGCCAGTACCATGCTGTTTTTACCACTGTAGCTAGGTAATATGATTTAAAGTCCAGAAATGAGACTCCTCCAACTTTGCTTTTCCTTTTTAAGATGTTTCTGGCTGCTCAGGACCCCTTACCCATCCAAATAAATTTGATAATCATGTCATTTATTTATTTTAAAAATGCTGGTAGAATTTTTTTATCGGATTGCATTGAATCTGCACATCAACTTGAATAGAATTGACATCTCAACAATACCTAGTTTTTTAATCTGTGAGCACAGAATGTTCTTCCAATTATTTACGTCTTTTTTTAAATTTCTGGTAACAATGAGTTATAGTTTTCTGAATACAAGTGCTTTGCATCATTGGTTAAGTTTATTCTTGAATATTTGGCTTTTATCTGTCTATGTTATTTTCACTCTTTAAACACTTTTAGTTACTTTTTTTTGTTTTACTTTTACTTACTTTCTTCATTTTTCTTCATTTCTAGACTCTCTTTCAGGCCTCTCTCTTCTGTCTTTTCTTTGCAGGCTGTAGCACACCCTTTAGTATTTCCTGCAAAGCCGGTCTCTTGGTTACAAACTCTCTCAGTTTCTGTCTATCTGTGAATATTCTAAACTTGCCCTCATTTTTGAAAGACAATCTTGCCAGATACAAGATTCTTGGCTGGAAGTTTTTCTCTTGCAGTATCTTAACTATATCATACCACTGTCTTCTTGCCTCCAAGGTTTCTAATGAGAAATTGGCACTTAATCTTATTTGGTATCCCTAATATGTTATACATTGCTTTTCTCTTGCTGCTCTCAGAATTCTCTTTGTCTTTGGCATTTGACATTTTGATTAGTATGTGTCTCGGAGGTGGTCTATTTGGATTTATTCAGATGGGAATATATTCTGCTTCTTGGACATGGATATCTATGTCCTCAATAGGGTTGGGAAATTTTCTACCATTATTTCTTCAAATATTCCTTCTGCCGCTTTTCCCTTCTCTTCTCCTTCTGAGAAACCCATGACACGTATATTTGCACTTCTCTTGCTATCATTTAGTTCCCTGAGACCTTGTTCAATTTTTTCCATTTTTTCCTTCATCTCTTCTTGTGTATGTTCGCTTTCAGAGGCCATTTCTTCAAGCTCACCAATCCTTTCTTTTGCCTCCTCAAATCTGCTATTATATGATTCCAGTATATTTTTAATTTCATTTATTGCACCTTTCATTCCCATAAGATCTGCTATTTTTCTATGTATGTTTTCAAATTCTTCTTTGTGCTCATCTAATGTCTCCTTAATATCCTTAATCTTTTTAGCCATCTCATTGAATTTATTAGGGAGATTTGTTTGAACATCTATGCTAAGTTGTCTCAACTTCTTTATGTCATCTGGAGGTTTATCTTGTTCCTTTGGGCCATATCTTCCTGTTTCTTGGTGTGGATTCTAATTTTTTGTTGGTGTCTTGGCATCTGGCTTACTAGAGTATTTATTCTGGGTGTAGTTTCTCTCTTTAGTTTAGGGCTTTCTTGCCCTTTCTCCCTTGCTGGTTGTGTAGTAGGAGCCAAGGATGTAGTTGGTGCTGTAAGTTGTGGAGGCTCAAGTTGCCCTCATTGCCCCAGGGACCGATGAAGCTTCTCCCAACTTTCTCCTTTGCCAGGAGTAGGGACAGAGCCACAGTCGTGTGTAATAATCCAAGTTGTATAGGCCTAGACTATAGTTGACCAGAGAGACTGATGAAGCTTCATGCCCCTTTCTCCCCTGCCTGGAGCTGCAGTGTGGGCAGCAATCTATGCCGTGTGGGTCAAAAATGACCACAGTTGCCCAGGTAGATTTCTGACTATTCAGTCTGTGCCAGCCGAATGTACCTGCAGTTGCCCAGAGAGGCTGGTGCAGGTACTGCCAGTCTCCTCCCTGCTAGAGGTGGGGCTGAAGCCTAGGCTAGGGCTGCAGGCTGATCTGGGTGAAAGAAACAGGTCTCTACTGTCACTGTGATTTTCAGTCAGCCTGGCTTCCCCTCATGCTGGGGGCAGAGTCAAAATGGCGGCTACCAGCCTCTTTCTGACTTGGACAGGTTCAAACTTTAGCTGTTCTTAAGGTAACACTGTAGCCAGGCAAATTTACTAATCAGTAGCTGAATTCGGTAGCCAACCATCTCTTCCTCCCATTTTTGGGAAATGGAGCTTCCAATTCCAGACACAGAATAGCTCCTGAAGTGGCTTGCACTGCCAAAGTAGGATGACCACCGGCCTCCGTGGCGTGGCCTGCATTTTCCCGGAGAGGCTGGAGCAGGACCCCCAGCTTCCTCCCTACCCGAGGTAGGGCTTGGGCTTAGGCTAGAGCTGCAATCTGATCTGGATGGAAAGAAGCCAGTCCCTACCAGCACTGTGATTTTCAGTCCGCCCTCCTTCCCCTCATGCCAGGAGCGGAGTTAAAATGGCAGCCACTGGCCTCTTTCTGGCCTGGACAACTTCAAACTTTAGCTGTTCTCAGTATCATACTTTAGCCCACCGAATTTACTGATCAGTAGCTAAAGTTGGTGCCCAACCGTCTCTTCCTCCCCCGTTTTTGGGAAGTGGAGCTTCCAATTCCACTACGGAATAGCTCCCTAGGCGGAGTGGAGGATGGGCACCGGCCTCCAGGGCAGGAGAGCTCTACTTAAGAATATTCTCTGCAGATGGGAAGTCTCCTCCTTCCATTCTTTCCAAGATGTTGCAGGATGCTCTTCTGGTCTCCTGGCACCCCCAAACAGGTGCTTTAGACAGCTCTGGGTGAATACTAACTGCCCTGTAGCATGAGCTGACTCTAGGAGCTCCTTACTCTGCCACCATCTTACTGGTTGTTTGGAATGAGTTTTTAACTTATTTTAACTGGGCCTCAAGTCAGACTTATTGAATCAGATTATCCAAGTGACAAGTCTGGGCATCTACTATCTTCATTAGGCACCCAGGTGGTTCTTACCACTAGGGAAACTTGGAAAAAAACAGTGCTTGTGATACAGCAGGGAATATAGTACAAAAGAAATAATAAAGCTTGTATAGATTTCAACAAAGAAGAGAGTAAAGCAAGCCTAAAGTCTGCCTGGGGAGTGAGGGAAGGCTTCAGAGTCCCTGACACTAAAAGAAGGACGAGCAGGTAGATGGAGTAGAGCAGCATCTAGGCCAAAGGCCAGGTCTGATCCAATACGCAGAAGGTGACAGAATAGATTCTTTTCATTCCAAAGTAATTACCTTGGTTTTCATCCCTGACCATCCTTGTAGCCTCACCCTCCTTAAAACAGTGCTTTCTCTCTTCTGTGGGGATATTAGTCATTCCCAGTTCCTCCTGATATCTTAGACTACCTCTTTGTTTATTGACTCATCTACAAACTCCACAAGCCAGGCCCTGGGCCCCAGTCTTCATCTTTCTCTTTCTGCTTCTTTCCCTCTAAGCTTCCTGCCTTAGAGGAACCATCATGTCTCATGGATACTGACGCACATTTCCTATTACCTGCACAACATTTCCTCAGAGAGCCCATCATTCACATGAAATTCACTAAAACCAAACTCAAATATTTTTACCAAGACCTAGCCCCTTACCCAACTGCCCTTTTTAAAAAATTAAAGGCACAAAACTATAGTTTATAAGTCAGCTCTACCACCTTCTTCTTCCTTTCTCATATCCAGTTATCACAAGACTCATAAATTATTCCTTTAGAGTAATTCTCGGATTTAATCCTTCTCCTTGACGCCTACCATCTCTGCCCTGTCTCTGACCCTCTTCACCTCCTGTCTGGGTCGCTGGCTGCTCTGCTTCACAGATTTTTTTCTTCTTTAATTTCTCTTGCACAGAACAGCAGAATAACCTTCCTAAATCACCACTGTCAACGTGTTACACCCCACTCAATAATTTAGAAAGCCTCATTGTCTACCACATCAAATTCAAATTCCTCTGCCTCCTTTCAAGGCCCTCTATAATTTAACTCCACCCTAACCACCTAGCTTTACTTCCCATTGTTTCTCAGGAAGAACTCTTCAGGCTGACTGGTCTCTTTTCTGCCCCCTCCAAAAATATACTCCAACTTTCTGATTATGCATATGTCAGTTTCTTTACCTGCAGGATTTGATACATCCTCAGAAGTTTTCTAAATCCTTTCCTATCTTTCAAGGCCTAGGTCAAATCCCATTACCTCTGAGAAACCATTTTTCACAGTGCCAGGAAATTCACTGCCTTACTTCTCTTTCTGACCTTATTTGTCCTGAACAATTGGCATATCATATACAGTCCCAATTATTGTACCTATAGTCGACACCAGGGCCAGCAAATCGTGGCTTTTGGGAAAAATTTGAACCTCTACCCAATTTTGTAAATAAACTTTCATGGAAACAGAGCTACACCCACTAATTTACATATTGACTATGGTTGTAATGAGTAGTTGCAACGGAAACCATATAGCCCTCAAAGCTAAAAATATTTACTACCGTGTCCTTTATAGGAAGTGTTTGTAAACCCTTGACTACATCATACATTTTAGTACTTTATCTCAGTATATATGATAATGTTTTTGCCTTTATTTCAAGAGTATGTGTCTTTTTTCTCTAATGGGATTTCAGCACCTTGTAGACTTGAATACTATTTAAAAAGTAGAATACTATTTAAAACTTCTCTGTCACTCCATCCAAACTTATCCAGGGTTGCTCAATCTGTATCTAAAGAGTATACTTCAATGCCAGTACATAACCAATTGTGTTGTTTACTGGCTCCTTTCCCCTCGAGACCACATGGAAACCATAATCCTTAAATGCTGAGGAGCTGGGACAGAGGCTACACATAACACACACTCAATATGTCTGTTGAATGAATGCCTCTTTTGAATCATAACACTGAGCACAGCACTGAGGTGCTCTATGAAACCTTGTTAATGGAAGAAAAATAAAGATACTGTGAAGAGAAGTGAGGATGGACTGAACCTAACTTTAAATTCCATTACAAGAATCATTTGTCAGGCTCCTAGAATGAGGAGAACCCAAGAACAAAAGTTTATCAACAAAGAGAAGCCCAGTCATACTTCCAGGGTGTCTGTATGTCTAATCATAATCTGATACAATTAATCAGTTCCACCAAAAAGCCATGCTAGGAAAAAGCTGATTTAGCAGCACTTTTTAAAGGACCAAATAATTTTTTTTTCCTGGAGGTACCAGGGATTGAACCCAGGACCTCGTACATGAGAAGCAGCACTCAACCACTGAGCTATACCTCCTCCCCGAATATTATTTTACATTTCAGTTTATAAGGCATTTTCGCCATCACTGCTTTATCCTCGCCACAGCTCTGGGAGATTAGACTTGCTGAAGGTCTCACGGTAGGAGGAGGAAAGGCTTAACCACAGTCTTGCAGGTCTTGGGCTTTCCATACCCCCTAGTATCCTAGTGCTACTTACTGGGGGCCCAAAGAAGGCAGGCCAGGTTGCCACCAGTGGTCAGCACCAGGCAGCCCACATTTCTGATCACTTCTGGGTAACACCAGCCCTGTTCTGTCTCTGCTTGTGGGGCATGTGTGAAGGCGGATGTACACTGCAGGCAGGAATGGCACATGCCCAGCCTGGGCTGGCACAGGGTTCCTGTTCTCAAGCTTGTGCACATGGCAGAATACCATGAAAAAATAACACATTTACTCCATCTTATTAAGCAAATCAAAAGCATAAAAATGGCTATATTATTTCACCACTATAAAATCTCAACCACAGATGCACATGTCACACACAGAGAAAAAAGAAAAGTCATCCCACTAAGCATTATTAACTACTTAGAAAATTTCCATTGATAAACTCATTTGCCACTAATTCCTTTATTTTTGCAGACAAATGGTAGCAAGCATTAAACATTTTTTAAAAATTTGAGAATGCAGTGTTTGTTGATATTATGTTTTCTGTAAATTGGGAAAAGGGCCAATTTAGTAGCACTAGACCTTACCTGCAGCATTACACAGGAACCAGCTTAAGATGCCCTACTGCAATTTTAAAAGAACCTGGATTTTTCCCCTTCAGGGAGAAAATGCTTGAATACACAATGACATTATATAACTATTATATAACTTTCCAAATTGATATAATACTATATAACTAATGCTTTAAAAATATCATACTTACTTCATCTACTACTACAATTTTTATACCACAAAGTTCTACAGAGCTCTGTTTTATTATATCCAGAAGTCGTCCAGGAGTTGCTATGATAACCTGAATTAAAGAGAAAAAGAAAAAAAATTTTTTTAAAGGTAATAGTCACTCATTCTATATTAATTGAGTGGCTAATATGTGCCAGTCAAGGTGCTAAATACTCAGAATTCGATGATGAATAAGTCAGACTTGGTCCCTTGCTCTCAGGAAACTCATAATATGAAGGAAGAGACAGACAAAACCTAAATGCTATCAATGTGCCTTCAGTCTATGCCAGGGGTTCTTAACCAGGGGTCCACAGACCCCCAAAGGGTCCCTGGAAAGATTTCAGGGAGTCCGTGAGCTTGAAAAACATCAACTTATTATCTTTATTTTTTCTGAACTCCAATGTTGAGTGTTATAAAACTATCTGCCGCTACATTCTGAGAAGGGGTCTGTGATTTTCACCTGACTGGCAAAGGGGTTCGTGGAACAAATAAAGGTTAAGAACCCCTGATCTATGCCAATGTGTTTCCAGCATTCACCATGGCCTTGCTAGTACAGCATACAATAGGAACCCATTATGGAGGGACCTATCAAGTCCTATCTAACACTTAGGCTAAAACCCTAAAGATTAGTGAGAGCAAGCAAGGTGAGGAGTGGTCTAGGGCAAGGGAAAAGCATCTATCAACATTTTGAGGCTGGGAGGTCAGGGAAGCTGGCATGTGGAGAGAAGGGGAGAATGGGACAGGATGAGACTGAGAATTAAGCAGGGAACAGACCAATAAGGGCCTGGCAGACAGCCTGACCACTCTAGCTGTTATTTAATTTTTAAATCATGAGATTGGGTACAACGGTTTCTAAGGTTCATTTAGGGTCTTAATAGTTTCATAGTATATTCGTTGTAGTGGCTAAAGGTAGGGAATTTTAGTCAAACAAACCGGGGTAGGAATAATGGCTCTAGCATTTAATAATGGTGAGAGTCTCTGTTTTCTCATCCATAAAATGTAGATGATAATTATTGTGAGGATTTAATTACTGTAAGGATTAAATAAGACAGTGTCTGGCATAAAATATAGTAGAGGTACAAATTATTTAATAAATTCAATTGTAGGGAGCAGGTATAGCTCAGTGGTTGGAGTGCCTGCTTCCCATGTATGAGGTCCTGGGTTCAATCCCCAGTCCATTCTAAAAATAAAAATAAAATAAATAAAAATTCAACTGTATTCCACTTTTCAAAAACACACCAAGAGGACAGCAGTATCACCAAGAATGATAAAATCTCAGGGTTAAAGAATTGTATCCACAGAACTATAGGGTTTTGCTTAGGTACTTCAGAAGTACCATAAACATTTAAATCAGTTTTAATTATTGTGAATTGAGTTCACAATAATAGATAGAGTTTTTTTCCCTCTATCGTTTTGGAAGTTATAAACTCTTTTTCATTCTATTAGTGCTTCCTCTTAAAATTAAAAAAAAAAAAAAAA